>CABEEJ010006128.1:29838-42910 GCA_901482245.1 Timema douglasi | reverse complement strand
ATTTTTGGTGAGTCCAGTATTGTTTATTCTTCGGTGTTGTAGAAATAGTGTTCATTTACTCGTATTTTCTTCATGCTTGTAATGTTTATGTCAAGCAACGTTACAATGTTAAGGGATTACCTCATATAACAAAAAAATCTTAAAATAGTAAATTTCAAAATGGGCTTGTATAAAATGGGGTGATATAATAATTAAAAAACTTTATGGATGAGTTAAACCAGTTCTCGGTCTATCACATGCAAATTATGATAGGCGACTTTAATGCCAAGATAGGAAAGGAAGACCTTTTTAGACCTACAATAGAAAAAGAAAGTTTTCACGCCATCCGTAATGAAAATAAAATAAGAATGGGAAATTTCGCCATGGCAAAGACCCTTATTATGAAAAGTACTTGCTTCAAGCATAAGGATATTCATAAATACACTTGTACCTCACCAGATGGGAATACACATAATCAAAGAAATCAATTGCTGATTGATAAAGACGTCATACAATCTTACTGGCTGTCAGGTCATAAAGGGGAGCGGATTGAGATTCAGACCACCACTTGGTAGTAGCAAAACTTAGGATTCGTCCGTCAGTCACAATAAAGGTAAATCAAATGAGCAATCTAGGTAGATTTGATGTAGACAAACTGTCAGATGGAGAGTGTAGGAATACATGCTGAGTGTAGGTTTCTGTAAAAATAGTAAGACGAAGCCATGTTTTGACACCGAGTGTTCAAAATTAGTAAAGGAAAGGAGAGAAACCAAATTACATTGGTTAGAAAGACCGAGTGTATTGAGTTTAAACACAAATTGGTCACTGCAAAGCGGAAGGCCAGTGCTACATTTAGAAACAAAAGGAGAGATTATTTAAATCATAAATTTAGCGAGATAAAACAAATTAAGGAACGTAAGAATATCAGGGAGCTTTATTTAGATGTTAATGGATAAAAGAAAATGTATCAGGCTTGGGCCAATTTAGTTAAAGATGAGAGTTATAGTCTGATGGCAGATACGTGCGATGCTTTGAGTAGATGGAACGAGTTTTTCAATCAAATTCAAAATGTTCATGAAGGATCCAATTTGGGTGAGGTTATCAAAATCCATATTTTTGAGCCACTAGTCCCAGAGCCAAGTGTTAGTGAATTCAAAGAATTTATTAAGAAGTTAAAGAATCGTAAAGCTCCACGTATAGATTCAATAACTTAAAAGCTAATTAAAGGAGGGGGTGAAATTTTATTAATAGAAATTTATAAATTTTATGTTCCATATGGAAACATGATGTATTGCCACAAGACTATAAGGAAAGTATAATGATACACTTTTTCAACAATTTTAATAAAATATATTGTAATAAATATAAAAGTATCTCACTGCTACCAACGGGATACAAACAATCTTTTAGCATAAATTTATTGAGATTGACACCATATACAGAGGAAATAATTGGGGATCTTCAATGTGGATTTCGGTTAAATGTATCAACAACAGATCAGATTTTTACCATGTGCAAAATATTAGGAAAAATGTGAGAATTCATCATGACGGTACATCAATTATACATAGATTTTAAAAAGGCCTTTGATTCAGTTCAAAGAAAAACCATTTATGATATTTTAGTTAGGCCTAAGCTTGGAATACTCAAATACTGGTCAAGCTAATTGAGGTATGTTTGAGAGATAAGCGTGGCAGGGTACGGATTGGATCTCACCTAACAGATTATTTCGAAATACATAATGTATTGAAACAATGAGATGCATTCTCCCCATTGATCTTTAATTTAGCCTAAGATGATGCTATTATGGTATTGAAAGAGAGTAGGTGGAAAGATTGACACTAAATGGTACAATGCAGTTATTAGAGTACTAGATGGTTTAGCTTTGTTCGATAATAATAAGGAAGCTGTTGCAAGAAATGCAGACATTTTATTAGAGGCTGGTAAGGAAATAAGTTTATAAGTAAGCGCTGAAATGACTAAGTATATGATAGCACAGGTAACATAGATTGAGGACGATAATTAATCAATTATAGCAAACAACATATCCTTTGATAGGTTAATGAATTCAAATATTTAGAAACAATTTTAAATAGCAATAACAATATTAGATTGGAAATCAGGAAAATAATAAAGTAAGTAAATGCTTGTTATTAGTCGGTCAGTAAGTTGTTGGCGTCTCGCTAGCTGTCAAGAAATGTAAAACTTAGAATATACAAAGACGTATTTTTACTGGTTGTTCTCTTTGGGTGCAAAACGTGGCCTCTCATCTTAAATGATGAAACTAAATCTAGAGTTTTCGAAAACAGGGTTCTTAGGAAAACATTTGTTCCAAAAAGGGATGAAGCTAGTGAGGAGTGGAGGAGGCTACTAGTAATGAGATACACGTCCTCTACTCATCAACAGATATTATTAGGATGGTAAAATCTCTCAGGTTACGGTTGGAAGGTCATACAGCGTGAATGGGAGTATCTAGAACCACATTCAAGGTACTGACAGACAAACCCAATGGGAAGAGCCAAGTGCAGATGAGAGGATAACATTTGGATATACCTGAAAGAGATAGGGTGTGATGAGATAGACTGAATAGAACTAGCTCAAGATAGGGATCGTTGGCATACTTTTGTGATTTTGATCATGAACTTTCGAGCTCATAACGCCATAGAGTAGTTAAGGATGAGGTGGTGTAAAATTAAAATGTTGAAGACAGGTAGAAAGAAAACTCCAGGTAATCAAATAAATCATTAAATATTTTATTTATAAGAGTGAGTTGGAAAATAGATTTTATGATAGGTTCAAAACAAACCAAATTAATATAAATAAGTATCTATCAGTGTGGTAGAAAATTTAAATCTAGCTGGCAGTTAAAGTAAGAATTCCAAATGGTTATAAAAACTTTAATTTGTTTAAATTGGACTCCAGGAAATAGGGGAGGGAGTGTAAACAGAAACAAAACATTTAGTTTGGTTGAGGCCAGTTATAGGGACAAATTGAGTTAACCAAATAAGTCTTAAAAATTGAAATTTCTAAATTGTAGCTAGAAAAATAGGTGTGGAGACGAGAAGTTTACCAAAACATAATCATGTACTTCCCAGTGTGTAAAGGCTACCCTAAATAGATATGATATCCATTCGGTATCGGTACCTTATATTCCGGGACAATATCTATAAACACCCACGTGGAATACCGATATCCGAGACATTCCCGAGCCTCAGTAGAGTGTGTCAGTATATTGATACACTGAACAATAGCTCTGGACTACATTTTCTGTCATGGATTCTTCAGAGGATAACCTCCTTCTAGCACGCGATGGAGATGAATATTTTGAACGGGCTTCTGCTCAGTAATTACAATATTGTTTTGCAATGTTTCAATATGCTATCTAATATACTTGATGGGGGTGATTTCTTGTCAATATACCGAGACAATCACTATTTTTCTTCTCATTTTAACGTATTCCTATCAGTTATTACACAATAATATGTATATTTTATTGATATTTCCTTTTTTTTACTTTCTAGCTAGGTATTGTGATCGTAAAAAAATCCAAACTCGCGATTTTTATGAATTTCGATGTTTAATGACCCCTCCCCCCCACACTCCCCGAACCATAAAAAGTGTTTTTTGCAATTCTGTTTTATGTGTGTCTAATTCATTCTAAAATCAAGAGTAGTTTAATAAAGGGCGAAAAGAGAAAATATCGTTTTTCTAATAATCGGTTCAAATGATTTTGATTAAAACTCGTATCTAGGCGTTGATTAATATTATAAATAAAATGGCTATTTTCATTTTCCCATGGAAATTACTTTTAGAGTACCATACAGTGGAAGTTTATGTATCTCCGCAACTATTAGAGGTATTAAATAACTTATCGTTGCAAAATTGTAGTACTATTAGAAATTAAATCTTTTATTTGAAATATATGGTTATAAAAACAATACCTTCTGAGATGCTGGCAGATATATTAATACAGTTTTGTGAGCTTTGTTTGTACAGAGGTACTACTTAATTTTAACGTAACGTATAATGCCACAGAGGAAGCAAATAATTAAGTCTCTCAAAATGTTATGTTCTTTTTTATCTAACCTCTTAGGGTAAATGTTTTTACAACAATGAACTATCTCTATCATTATTGACTTAATAGTCAATATTTTTTTTTCATGATCTAAATTTATAAATGAGAAATTTAAGAGTAATGCGATAACCATAAGATGTGCAAATCCCTAATAAAATGCCGAGAGTTAACCGGAAGTCGAAATTATAATACGGAGTGTTGATCCTTGTGGACTGTAAAAGATGATAGTCAAATTTCATAAAGTCAGATTTACACAAATATCACGGGGTTTGGTGGCCACATGGTCTTGGGCATCACTCTCGCAATAGGTTGGACTACCGATGACATGGAGAATGGGGCGCAATTCCCGGTCGGGTGAACTGAAGGTGGTTTTCCCCAAATGGTATACTACTCTACTTCCACGTAAATGTGGGTACCTTTCATCTAATTCAACCCTCCTCCTCTATAACTCACTAGCACAATTAGTACATAAGCGTGTATATGGAAAGGTAGTAAGACGCGGTAACATAAAAATATCCAGTAGTGTATGGTTTGGTACTGCTGAAATGCTGTGTCTGTCATAAACACCAATCACAAGTGTGTTCCGGAGGCCAGAAGAATCATTACACGTCTTGAGAACGTCACAGAATAACCGAGGTAATAAAGTGGTCATGATCAGATGAATAACTCTGATCAAAGGATAAGAAATACTTATGCAGATATGCAGATAAGATTTTCACAAGATAATCTAGCAATAGTGTTGAAAAATAAACAAATAACAATATTAGGAGTAAAAAGAAAACGTATTTTCAAGCTAATACATGAGGTCATCTCGATTTGTATTTCAGAATTTAACAGTGTATTAGGTATAATACTGTCCATAAAAATGGTAACTCTTTTGAGTAGCATTGCTTATACAGGAGAGACAAACCTACTTTGATTCTCGACTATAACACAACAAAGTCAGAGTTGACATGAGCTATTTTGGTTAAGATCTAATTTACATAACAAATGAAATTACTATGAGCTGCTGGTGGTGTTATTATTTGCATTTTGAAATAAAAACCCTAAATAATTTCGTAATTTGAATGTTTTTGAATTAAGTTGGAATATAATTACAGTTAATAATTATAATAGAAGGGTACTTCTTATGGAATTTGGTAGATCTTTATTGTAAACAAAGAGCAACGGAATGATACTTCTTAGACAACAACAGTAGATCAAAGATGTGAAAAGTGTTTACATTGTTTATAATGGGATCGATTATAAGATAAGAAATATAATAATTGGCCGTATAAGCATTCTCATTTTATTGGGATCAAAAACAGCTAGCATTTAATGTATGAAAATATTGTTTGAATATCCGGGGGGAAAAAATCATGTTTTATGTACTTTTAAATAAACACTACTAGTCAGACAAGTTTTAATCTGTATAATTCTTTGGTACTTTACAATAATTAAACGTTTAAACATTTTTTTATGTTCAAAGTAACAAAGTTACACTATATTTTAAATAAAGTATAATATTGTGATACTAATTTTTGAGTGAAATACATTGTATTTCAAAAAGTAGTTGGTTTTGATTTGATTGACGTAATTTAGGATGAGAATTGGGTTATTAGAATTAGCGAAAGAGAGTGCAAAACACTAAGAGAAACCGATTAGTTGAGCCGCGTTGGTGATGCACGTCCACCTTTGAGGAAAACACTTTGCGAACTAAATAAGAAACGCGCGTAAAATCACGATAGAGCAATTGTACCACCCTTACAATACATAATTAATGAAAGAAAAGGCGGTAAATAGAAAAATGTGATAATTTCATAAATTAATAATGAATTAATATAAGAAATATTTAATTAAGTAAACAATAATGAACTTGATACTAAAATAATAAAATATAAAGAAATAAATACTAAACAGTAGTAATGGAATCTCCAGCGACACCAGTGGTATTCAATTTAAGAAAAAAATGTAGAAGGAGGGAGGGTTAAGGAATAAATATAATATGTACAGACACAAATAATAGAGCTGAGTAGTGATGGGTGATTGTGGGTCTTTGTTAAGCTTGTAAATCGTTCGGGTTCTAAAAAGATACCCGGCCACTGCATTAAAATATTTTAATTTACCAAATCTGTTTCTTGGCAAGGATTTTATCTTGTTTAAGGTACCATTATCCTACCTCGCCTGTTTTTTGTTGAGGAAGACGTTGTGTTGTTTGAGGAACTGCTTGTTCACCAGCTCTAGGGCCAGATCGATGGCGGGACCACACCGTTCAAGGTCAAATGGTGAGTCCAACCTTGATGCCATCAGAACTCCAACGTTATACTCGGTGAGCTGTGTCGTATTGTCTGCATCGCTCATAGCTTTCGGTAAGAACAGCACCCCCACAATCCACGGCCACATCGGGCCGACTTGGTGCAAGTCCTGTAAATGGATATAAGGATACGTCAGGACGTGTTTCAACCTTCTATCTATAAAAAACCACACGTCCTGTACCTGTATATAACGGATATGTCAGGACGTGTTTCAACCCTCAATCTATAAAAAAACACGTCCTGTAACTGGATATAACGGATAGGTCAGGAGGTGTTTCAACCCTCAATCTATAAACAACACAAGTCTAGTGGCATTTTCTCTGGATATGCTAGTCCTGCGCCGCATCCCTATAATTATATGGACTAGTTTCTAAATGAATTGTTGTCTGTGCAAACTGTGTAAATAGTAATGTTTTAAATTGTGAATATATACATATACATGTATATATATATATATATACATGTATGTATGTATATACATATACATGTATATATATATATATACATGTATGTATGTATATATATGTATATATACATATACATGTATATGTATATATACATATATATACATATATACATATATATAGATATATACATATATATACATATATACATATATATACATATATACATATATACATATATATATATACATATATATATATTATATATATATATATATATATATATATATATATATATATATATATATATATATATATATATATATATATATATATATATATATATGGTTATATGTGTATATATACATATATATAACGAATTTGTAAACTAATATTTAATAATTCAAGAACATTGTGTTTTAAGTAATTATTCATCCAAAAGGTCATTCTACCCACCCATCTTATGAAGCCTAAGACCTGCTGCTTGAAAAGAGCAGGCAAAGTTAGAGAAGTTCTAATGACCTTGACCAATGTCTATGGGGTTGAAACACTCCCCCTCACCCCTTGTCAACAAACATTGGCCAATGAACTAGGATGTTTACAACCCAGGGCCTGTTCAATACTTATGGCAAGCGAGCTTGCCGGCTTAATACCTACCACGACCGTTCCTCAGCACCGTTCAAGCAGATACTACACTGACGACATCTATAGGGATCTGGATAAGATTGACTGTATTATATGTAAGTAATTTTATGGCAAACACACTAAGCATTAAACCTGCAAGTTACAGCAGTGAAAATAATGTTACTAGATGATACATTCACTCTCTTTTTTCGTTACAATTAAGGACTGCATTCAATAGCTTTGTTTTCCCTCCTCCCAACCTATCATTAGCGACGGGTTTCTTAATCTACTGCCATCTACGGTGACAGCTATAGTGAGTCGAACGGTATTTACTTCAAATAATGTGATCCACAACTTTGATGTTGAATGAAAACAAAAGTTTGTATTTTCTAAAACGATCAGAGTCTCTATAATTTGACATATTCATACGTCAAGTCAGGTTATCTACATAAGAACCTTTATAGATAATATCAATACCTATAAATAATGATACAACTAATATTCTAAACTGCAAGAATCCTACAATTTAACTTGTTTTTACGTCAAGTCATCTGATCTGCAGTACAATTAAATTGCTGTCTGAATTTGTTTAAGTTCAACTGGAGGCGGGAAAAACCTGTACAAATAATATGTACAAATAGCTCAACCAGCCCATTGAAGCCGTGGTGCTTCCAAACGGTGCCCCGCCGCCTCCACAACCTCTAAAGGCAGGGGAACGGCCTGCCAGAACCTTCCACATCCCTGCGGAAGATTTGGCAGCAGCAGGCCCCTTACCAGCACGCCCACACAGAATAAGTTTCTCGGTAAATCAGGTTGGTGGAGGATTGTCCCAAGGTATATCTCATCGTATCAACGAGGAGAGAATTAAACAATTAAAGCGTTTTTTTATGTAGGGCGTGAATTTATAATACAATTAGGGACGCAAGAGAGCGGTTGTGACGCTAAAACCTGGCTTGAGGAGCAAGTCAATACTTTGTTAGGGCGTCTCCAGGATCATGGAGTTAGCGCTGAGGATCACGTAGGTCAGTTAATAGACAGCACAGACTCCTCGTCGAGACCTGTATTTGTTTCGTTTAAACGAGCAGATCAGCTTGACGCGCAGGCTGTGCTCTCTAGTCTAGAGGGAGTGTTAGAAATAAGTGCTTCGTTCCTCAATTCAGCCCCCTTGTATGTCAAGTTACATCACTTTAAAGAGCCGCATGGGTGGGGTAATAATAAATGTGATAAACTCTCTTCCTCTTGTACATATAACTGCAATAACAAAGGAATCATTATGATTCAAAATCGCGACGATACACTTTGCCTTATCCATTTATTGGCTGTCGCCAAAGATATATGTTATAATAAATGAGAGCAAGGATGCATGGACGTGAACACCTTTAGACAAATCAGAATGGGTCGTCCTATTCAAAAAATCAAAGCAGAGCAACTATGGAGTGAGGCCCGTGTAAATTTATTGAAAGGTGGTGGACTCACTGAACTGAAACAATTTCAAACATACCTCTCCGAATACAAAATCACCATATTCAGGGAACTTCGGGGGAGTCAGGTCCTATATGAGTGGCCTACTCCTCCAGAACATTCCTTTAAGGGCTACCTTGTTTGTATTTTCACGACAATAAGCAAAACCATTTTGATATCATAACATCCTTGACAGACGCATTTAAGTGCTTGTACTTTTGCCGTGAGTTCCGTGTACCGTTTAACAGAAAGAACGTATACAAATGCGAATACGAGTAAAAAAAGTGCTATGGTAAAGCGGTCTGCAGGGGAGGTCAAAACGCGGCCTGTAAAGACTGCGTGCGTTGGTTCACAAACCAGAATTGTTTTGATAACCATTGGCGTCCCGATCTGTGATTTCAAAAAGGTTTGTGAGGTATCTGGGTAATTTTTCAGTTTTGAAAGAGCAGACTTTTCACACAGGTGTTATGAGACTTTTTGTAGAGTATGCGGGACACATCGTGCTTTTGGTCATTTCTGCTATATAAAGCAAACCCAATCCAAGCCGTCACTGGAAATGAATAATTTATTGTTCATATTCTATGATTTTGAATGCCGGCAAGAAACGCTTCTTCAAGGTGCAGTCAACACGTACTTGCACTAACCCAATCTTTGTGTCGTACAGACGTGTTGCAAGGCCTGCATTCATATCGATGTTAATAACCATCATTGCACGGAATGTGGGGGTGATAGGACTCGTATATTAAGGGGTTATGCCACAATGGCACAATAATTTGATTTCTAGAGCTAATTAAAACAACAAAATTTAAGGATATCACCCTCCTAGTCCATAATGCGAAAGGTTATGATAGAAATTTTATTTTAAAATACTCGATGGAGTTTAAAAAATGGATTTCAGAGCTAATAATGAACGGTGGGAAAATCATGTCCACGCGTTACTGCCCACCCCACTTTAGTGACTCGCTGAACTTTCTCCCGATGTCGTTGGCCAAAGTGCTAAAGATACTCGGATTGTGCGAGTCCTTGACCAAGGAACACTTCTCCCATTTTTTCAATAAAAATGTAAACACGGCGTATAAGGGTCCATTGCCACCAAAGGAGGACTACGGTATTTGTGAGATGTCGGTTGAGGGAAAGGAGCACTTTGAGAAGTGGTATGACGTGCTGGTTAAAGAAAATTAAGTCTTTTATTTTAACTGCGAGTTGGAAATGTGTTGCGTGAAAGATGTAAAGATCCTACGGAAGGTTTGTCTAAAATTTAGAAACATTCTTATGGAAAAAGTAAAGGTGGATCCTTTCAGAAAGGCATGTACGTTCACAGGAGCAGTCATGTTCGTTTACCGCCGAAGTCATCTTAAGGAGAATACTATCGGTATCATCCCTAACGGAGGCCAACACCACACCACCGCAGACCAACAATCACACGTCGCTGTACAATGGCTCTACTGGGAGGCCGACCAACTTGGTGTCTTTATTTTTCATGTGGGTAACGGCCGTGAGGAATATGTGTTAGGTGGACGTGTAGACGGCAGTACAATAATAATAATAATAATATGTTAGTAGAATTCAATGTAAAAAATTATTTAAGATAAAGATAATAAGAAACTTTTTTTGTGGAAATAACATTTTAATGAATATATCTGAGAAGATAAGTTAAAGAGGATATTGTCAATTTGACATTAACGTTACAGTTACATTATGATATTATAGTTGAATGTAAATTATTATATAAATAAAGATATTAAGCAAAGATAATTTCAAGTGGATATCTTCAACTAACATATAAGATTGGATTTGACATAAACAGTAAAAAACACATTAAAATCTGAGTCACCACTCTACATAAACAAGTGAACATTTAACACAATAAAATTATATAATTTGACTAAACTATATCTACATATTATTCAAGACTAGGATGTTAAATCTTTACTATACAATTGAAGCAGTAATTAATTGGTAAAATTGAAAAATTGACAATGTTGAATAATTGAATTTTTTTTTAAATTATATTATTGAATTCTATACTCTTATCTTATTCCCTTGCTCCTTTTTCAGGCTTCGTAGAGACGCCCTTTTTTTAGTGATGTTACATGTTTCGACGCTCTACGGCATCATCCTCAGACTAAATAGAAGAAAAACAAAGAAATGCAACTAGTTATGGTTCAAGTAAATGGGCGTTATCCTATATGATAGAAACTATTTGGAAAAGGAAAGGAATTGACTTGAAAACTAAACCACTGTGAAGACTGAAATACCATGCTTACCATTAAATTCAGCCTGATTGAGGTGCTCTAATAGAAACTAGAATCCAACTGAGAAAATATGAACGGTTGTGTAATTGAAAATTAAGATGTATGGCTAGATACTTCTGCTAAGTCATATATAATAAAAAATATTACGAAAGGGAGATAACTTTAAGAATTGAAAAAGTTGTAATAGATAGATGAAAATAGTTAAGTGTGAAAAGGAAAAATTGAAAAATAATGAGAAAAGGAAGAATGGAAGGTTCCAAATCTTCTCGACACTGGCCCGAACAGGTCATTGACTACTGGATGGAAGGGCAGGAACATAGGTTATTTTAATCTAGTATGTTGGGGAAGTTTTCTCAAAGTGTTGATTAAGGTTTGATTTTCGAATTGTGTTTCTTCATTGAGGACGTTTATATTGTTGAGCAATGCGTTATGAATGAAAATGTTCTCAGCAGTGTTCATAGCTGTGCCTTTGGAAGAGCTGTAGAGTAGTTTCATACAATTCTCCATGGGGGTGGGTTGATGACCAGAAATTTTGAGATGTTCAGAGAATTTTGATTTTGTCATATTTGAAATAATTGATGTGTTCAGAAAATATAGTTGAAATTCGCTTCCCACTTTGGCCTATGTATACACTATTGCATTGACAAGTGAGTTGGTAAATGCCACTTTTTTGATATTGGCTTGTTTTATTTAGATTGGAATTGTTGATGAATTTTTTAATGTTGTTGTTGGTGCTGTAAGCTATGTTAAGTTTGTGTTTTTTGAACATGTTGGAGATATTTTGGATTTCATTTCCAGTATAGTTGAATTTGATCCATTTATTTGTATTATTGGGCGTGGCATTGGAGGGGGCAAGTGTGGTTGTGCGTTTTAGCTGAGCTTTTTGTTTCTGAAGGATGCGGTACACTAAAGAGTGAGAGTATTCATTGGTAATGACAAGCTGTTTGATAATATTATGTTCAAGTTTATAATTAACATAGTTTAGTCAAATTATATAATTTTATTGTGTTAAATGTTCACTTGTTTATGTAGAGTGAGGACTCACATTTAAATGTGTTTTTTACTGTTTATGTCAAATCCAATCTTATATGTTAATTGAAGATATCCACTTGAACTTATCTTTGCTTAATATCTTTATCTATATAATAATATACATTCAACTATAATATCATAATGTATACTGTAACGTTAATGTCAAATTGACAATATCCTCTTTAACTTATCTTCTCAGATATATTCATTAAAATGTTATTTCCACAAAAAAAATCTTATTATCTTTATCTTAAATAATTTTTTACATTGAATTCTACAAACATAGTGTATCTGCCTCCTTATTACCATCTTCATCATGTTTTTCAATAATAATAATAATAATAATAATAGTATACTTGTTCTTCCTTTATACTGATATATTCTACTTGCTAAAGCTATAATAACTACAAGTGTGTAAATCAATTAAGCTTAACATTTACCCGTCGCGGTTATGTAATATTTACTCTGGCAAAGTTGTCACGTGTATATTGCCAGCGCCTTTCTGTTTTGAAACTCCTACAACATATTCTAGAGACATAACGGGTGCGTACAATTTGAAAACACCATATTCTTCTCTAAGGTTTGGCAACTATAAGGCATGAAGCACCCGGTGAAAGATATAAGGTTCGAATATAGTGGTGGTTGAAGTTGTGGGGATTTGAATACCTGCCGATGTGTACTGTTGGTAGTTCCACGTAAACGCTGGAACATTTACTTATTCCTCCCTATCACATTATCTTCGTACGCCACCTCCAAGGGTCCATGGTGGATACCTTCACAGGTGCACACATTAAAATCAAATGTCCCATTCGGCTAAACACTTGAGCCCTGGCTAGTGGATAGTGGGTGGTGGTGGCCTTCGATAGACACACAAAGTTCCACGCCACGTTGTTTGAGCCTTACCACCCAGGCCACGTAATGACATAGCTCTCCACCCCCCCCCCCCCC
>CABEEJ010006128.1:0-25627 GCA_901482245.1 Timema douglasi | reverse complement strand
GGGGGGGGGGAGTTGAACCCCCAAACACCCTCCCCCGACTACGACCTTGATTGGAACTAGAGTGCAAACGACCTGTGTATCAAAATATTTTCTTAACTGCATTTAAAATGAATAAACTTAATTGAAATTATGCTCAGGAACATTATCAGAGCTTTTGCCTTAGTATAAATTATACTAAATATGGATTTAATGAAACATTTGTATAAGCAGGACAGTAAATTCTAGGTATGAATAAGTTATTTTTAAGAATTAAATTTTATAAATATTTCTGAAATCTTAACTTACCTCGGATGACTATTGAAAAAACTCGCTGACACTTTTGTCTTCTCAAAATTAAAATAAATATTATAACCCACCAAATATTATTACCTAGAGTATTACACTCAATCTATAAATATATTATCCATTATAATAAATTATTAGGTCTCTAAGCTGTGTTCAAACTTAAAGTATATTTCTTAAATATAAATAATATTAAAAAAAAAAGCGTGATTAACGGCAGACTAATTTCATAACTATTTTGAAATTAAATCCCTTGTGTTACGCAATTTATTAGACTTATTTGATATATCTAAATTTAATTAGTAACTACTCTTTGTTTTAAACTTTTAATCAATGCTCTAATTTACAAAACCACCTGTTGACTATAAGACTGGCGTAAGCGCTCAACAAACCAGCATTTGATAAACTAGTTCGTAGTCAACCGACCGCGCGGGGTGGCCGGAATATTACACTGTAGTCCAAGTAGGAGGGTGGGCGCTGGACGTCGCAATAGCTAAGCACTATAGAGCCGCGCATCCCAATCAATTCAGAAATGTCATCGTCCGAGCCACCGAGACTACTCCTTGCGCTCTTGCTAGTAAATGTAGGAACCGTATAGAGCGCTACTGTTGTCTATTTGAACAAGAATCATCTCTTATACTGATTATGATGATGATGATGATAATAATATATATTGGCTGCAGAGGTTGAAATCATCCTAAATCTGCCACTTCCCGCCTTTAATGAGAACAGTTTGAGGAGAATTTATTTATTTACTGTCGTCAAAATCGATTTGATAAGGTTCTTTCCCTTTTTTATCTATATAATTGAATGTTTATCTAACATGCTATTTAAAACATTTGTAAGTTTGAGAACTCTACAATGTCTCAGAGCCCTACTCGAAAAGAGGGAAACATTGATCAATGGTGCATGGAAAAAATTCACTCAGCCATTTTAGAGAAATGCACACCAAACTTGTTATTTTTCAGATAAATGTGACAGCTCAAATTATTGTTATGTTAAAATATGTTGTGATCTAATGGGTCAATATATGATTTAATTTGTGTTTTAGTTTATTTTTTAAATAGTTTCCATAGCGTCAGAGAAGGCAACAAGCTACGAAATGTGTTTTATAATGAAAGCAATATAAAGTATAATACACCTTTAAGACACCCGCCAAAAGTAGGCCTAGATGTTTAGCCAGTAAAAATGAAGTTCAAAAACTTTCACTGAAGATATCTGGTGGCGTATTTTTACTATTAAATTATATTAAGTAGGATCTTATAGTTCATTTATAACAGGTATTAAATATGTTTTGGGCCGTACCAAACATGTATTTTGGGGTGTACTATCGACAGTGGCTTATGGTGAGGTCCACCAAATTAAGATGGAAGGAAATTTGTTGACAGGGGTCTTTGGTATATTTAATTTGTAAAAAAATGTAATCCACTACTAGTATCGTACTAGCTTTTATTCTGTAGATTGAGAAAAAAATCTGAACACGGGAATTGAAACAGGAACCATTGGCCGAGTATGCCATTGTTCTTACAACTGAGCTATCCAAGAATCATCCCGTTATTCTTCACTCATATTTTATTTGTAGCTGACGATTTACACACGTCCATAACAGACTATGCCTTAACATATAGGTGAAAAATGACCCTGAGCACAGGATTATTCCTGTATAGCTCAGTGGTAAGAGAATCGACGTATTGAGCCACAGATCCCAGTTCAATTCCCATAGCCAGGTGTCATTATTAAATTTAAATAATAAATTAAATATCTTTAGCCTTAATTAACCGATATAATAGCTTTGCTATTTAATCCTTCATGTTTTTTATGTGTCATATTCTGATATTAATGTACTTACAAAATAATTAGGTGGATGACAGTTTATTTTTTAATTCTGGCATAAAATAGAAATCTCACACGAATGTATTTATTCCTTGTTGCTTAAATTAAATACCCTGACTTTACGTTTCCGGCATTTAAAATTTGTAGAATCCAAAAATTACTACTTTTAGGTAAAATTCACAATTGTGTGTGTTCTCATGGCCTACTCCAAATCAAATTATTAAACTCACGCTTTTTAGTCAAATATGAATGTAACTAAGTATAAGTTATTTTACGGGTAATCATATTGAATATTTTATATTGTGTATATTTAACTTGTGCTCATAATTATTTGAAATATTAGCTTAATTTAAAGTTATTAATCTAAAGATACAAATTCGTGTTTATATAGTAGTCAGAATTTTAACAAAATATATTAAAAACAGTAATCTGGCCCTAATTATTTTTCCACCGCACTATATATAAATAATAGTATGGCCCAATAATGGGTGGGACATATAAGGTTGAGGTACATAAAGGCATTTTTAAAAGTTGATGATCTAATTTTTAACACAGTAAAATATTATTTAATATTAGGAACATATTATTATAGTTGGTATAGTACTAACTAGAATTACTATGGTATTGTTCCCAAACATACATTTAATGAGGGTGAAACAACTCTAACAATATTCTTGGCACACAATATTGCAATTCACTGTTGAGTCACGATCTTCACAATACCATGATTAGTTCAGCAATTCGTATGTCATCTCACATTATGTTTTTCAAAATATTGTGTGATGATCCTACAACCATTCTAATGCCGTGCTTTGCCAGGTAGGTCTGAACAATGTATAAACTAAAGAACCGCTTTGATGGTCTAAAATGGTCTAAAGCTTCACTTTCACAATATACTCGACTGCTAAAGATGGGCCGAGGGGGTGGGGTGGGGGTTAAATTAAATTTGTTATATTGAAGTTGTGTTTTTACTAAATAATTTTATACTCAAAGCCCAACGGTTAGTAAGACGTAGTTATAAAATAATATAAAGTAAGATACAGCAATTTCTAGATAATATTATTTCCTTTAATTATTGAACGACAAAGCTGCCCTGTGCAGTTAGTAGAAGTATCGGGAGTAAATATGATACTCTGTTAATACCACTTGTCAATAAGTACTTTCATTGTGTCTGATGAGTAGTATGTATGATTAATTGCCCCGATTTGACTTTTGACCCCATCCAATTTGATTTTCCGCTCCATTTAGTTTTTTGATGTGTGTTCCATTTAATTTTTTTATGAGTGTCCCTGGTGGAAAGGATTTTGAGTGGGAGTTTTTTGTTTATTTACTGGTGTGGGATTATTTTTATTTATTGGTGTGGGAGCGTGCAGTCTTGGGTATAAGGAACTCCTCCGTGACGTCCTATAAAAGGTCGATAATTCTTCCTGTGAGGGCGGGAGCGTGCATGAGCAACCTCTCTCGACGGATGTCTAAAATAGAATGTTAGCTACTGGCAATGGCTCTCTGACGCAAGCCTCTGATGGACCTTCTTTCACTTTCCCCTCCCTCCTCCACCCATCCTCATGAACTCTGAGTGGCATACACCCCTGGGGGATGAAATGTGTGGTAACTGACTAGCGCTTTTGGAGGGTATCATTGATGTTGAAAGTGGATAGCAATGACCCTGTTAAAGCGTCATTATCCCCCACCCCTGACTTAATAGTGTCCATGAAAGTCTTCTGACACATTGGGTCAGAGCCCCTCCATGAACGATCTCTTAAGCCTGTGGCTAAGATGTGGTTTCTAACGCTCATTAAGGGGCCGATTTTTAGCAAACAATCCCTATTAAAACAGCTATTGTATTTCTACGTTCACCATGTACGATTGTAGATATCCTGCCTAATAACAAGGAATCGAAACGTGTTATCTTTGTCTCAATGAGTTGAAATTAAAATGTCGGTCGGAAGAGGAAGGCATGAAAATAATTAGTGTTTGCTAATCATTTGACAGGGATATTTGGATGTACCCGCATTTTTGTGGGAGGAAAACGGTATTAACTCTACGAACATTAATGTATTAGTAATTTGCGTTTGTTCAAAATAATCGTATTTATTTTGTTAACCCAGAACCCTAGTAGGGATTTGAACCCCTACCTCCCTACATTACAGGGCGAGATGTGTTCCGGCATTTTCTTGGGATTTAAATGTTAAATTCTACAAGCAATATTGTTTTATAATGTAATTACCATTTATTCGAAATAAAAGTGTTAATTTGTTGACCTATCAACCCTAGTTGAAATTATAACCCCTACCTTCCTCTGTACGCGGCACAGTTTGGCATTTATACAGCATGCCTACCGGTGCACGATATAATTCTTCCCACTCTCCGGCCACACATAAGTGTTTCCTGCCAGAATATGTAGGTAGTGTGTGGCCGAGCGATATGTGTACCAGCATTAGCATGGGATTTAAATGTGAAAATCTGAGGCATTATTGTATTTATAAAGTAATTAGCGTTTGTTTGAAAAATAAGTATTTATTTTGTTGAACTATCAACCCTAAAAGAGACTTTTAACCCTACCTCCCTCTCTCAGCAACTCAGTTTGACATTTAGATGGCATCCCCACCAGTCCAAGATATCATTATTCCCACTCTCCAGCCACACACATGTTTCCTACTAGAGTATTTAGGTATTTTTGACCAGGAGAGATGTGTACCAGCATTTGCGGGGGAGTGAGGTTGTGAAAACCTATAAGGAGAGCACTGTTCATACTTAATCCTTACCCACTGGTTTATTTAAAATACTATGTTAAATTTAAGAATTTTACTGGAATATTAACGTAGTGGAAGATGTATACCAATATTTTTCTTGGGAGTGAAAATCGGGAAAGCCTAACAAGCACGTCCACAACTGTGGGATTCCTGAGAGTACATCAGCACGCTCACCTTGTTTGAGGTCATTTGACCGTGCACTTAAAGTAGTTGAGAAACATTCTTACTTAGTACAATTAATGGAAGAGATTAGATCTTAAAGGGGGAAACTTTTTTAGACTGCTATATGGGTGGTCAGTCAATGAGTATTGTTAATTTGAAAGGACTCTTAGCGTTCACGGCAATTACATTAATTGTTACTCTCAACCGCCATTTCATTTCACATCCATGACAGAAGGATAAATATGAAACATAGATCCACAAGAGATTTATGAGGTCTTTGATCTCGTTTAATATTAAAATAGTTCCAGTACAGTCAAATTTTCATAGGAAGATACTTTTAACAATATATATAAAGAAGAATGCAAATGTGGCGGGGATTATTGGCAGACTAATTCATGTATAATTAAGACATAGGACCAACGAAAAAAGACAAAAGAAAATGGTATAAATTTGTAGTTAGATTGAGTATGTAGACCATGAGCTAGCTTTCACACCACCAAAATATTAACTTAGTTTCTATATTATTAGTCATTGATGACCTGGTGGTCTAGGGTTAAGCTGTCGGACTTCTGTGTTGGGGGTCCAGGGTTCAATCCTCGTTCCCGGCACATATGTATCTGATTAACAAACCCTTCCTTCACCTATAACAAGACGTGTATTAATCACTACTTGTGAATGTGAGGAATGCCAGACCTCTACCGTGGTTCATATTCCACGTTTAACTGTAGGTCCTTCATTTCATCTCACAATCACTCTACCATTACACATTAGCGTAAGTGCGTGTAACCCGAACGGGTAGTATGACGTGGTGCTAATAATAATAATAATAATAATAATAAAATATTTGCTGACAATGTATTTTAAACCATATTGAAGGATTGCAATCCTCATCACAGCCCTCCTCCAAAGCGGGAGTAATACAAATATTATGAACAAAAAATACGTTCTTAAGGCTGCTGTTTACTTCTCACGTAATCGAAAGTCAAGATAGGATTCTCAGTGTAAATGTATTTTGCTTTTAAAGATATAACGCTGACACAGTCATCAGCACACACGTATGTCGTAGCATTTTATTTTTTAAGCCCCTGTCAGGACTAGCAATATAGTTATTAGGTTGGAGGAATATATAAAATGTACCTGCACTTGTGTGAAAGCTGAGTGGGTAACCATAAGTGAGACGGTTGACATGGATTTAATCTCGCCTACCTCCCTGCTAAGAGCCACGAAGTGAAGCTTATCGTTAGTATATATATATATTGCTAGAACCACGTCTTACTATCCGTTAGTGTAATACGCTTAAGTACAAATTAGGCTAATGGATTAGGAATTGGGACGGTTGGACCTATAAGAAGTGAATCCACATGTGAGTGGAGGGCAAGTAAAAAACCATTTCTAAAAAACCCACCCCCATTCACTCGACAGAGATTTGCACATTGATCTACCACGTCCTCAGCAGTCAAACTCAACACGAAATTAATGCACTAGCTAACTATAACACCGAAGATGGTATTATCGCTAATATAGTTAAATTATTCCTTCCACCATTTTAACATTGTTAAGTGCACCCTCATTTGCCTGATGGAGAGTGGAAAATAGCCTAGTAAAATCAGTCTCAGTACACCCTACTGCGATTAGAACCCCACCATTGGAAAGCCCTAACTAGATTCGTATGACATCTAGACTGTGTGCCCACTGGTGCAGGTAGCTGGATATAAAAACCTTTTATAAAAGCATCCATATCACTGGCAGCGCATTTTCGTGGGAGTGAAACTGGAAAACCATACAGATATAGTAACATTACCGTGCTAGTTTGTAGAGTGGGAATAAGAAGGGAGAAATGTACCAGCATCTGTGTGGTAGTACAGAACGAAATGTGCCTTCTTACTACCCATCCGGAGCACAGCCCACAGAGGATGAGGGAGAAAATCAGCCTCAGTACACATGCACGACAGAGATTTGAACCCCGATTCTTTCCATTACCATTTATTTAGATAACCCATGGTAATCAGTAATGGTCTTATTATTATTTTATAGATTTATGCATAGTAGTCATATTTGACTGTATATTGAATAATTATTTTCCGGACTGCATTCATTAACGAACACATAATATAATAGTATAATTTTGAATAGAAAAAATACAGTACGATAAAATATGTATCGTTACTGTCTAGCTGGCCCTATGGGTACAGTGCTCTGATTGGCTGAAATTGATCACGTGATCCCACCTCCTCGCTCTCTAATTGGCAGTTGGTTTTACCCCTCCCTTTCATCCTCCTGACCCCCTCAACTCCTCCTGATCCCCTTTCCATACATGCTGGTTCTTGTTCCAAACATGTTGGTACTTGTATTTTCTTGTTTTATTTGTATTTTATGTATACTATATGCTTTTTATTTGTTTTTTATGTATGAATATTGCTTTTTTATTTGTACTCATTGGTTATTTATGCCTGGATAGGATTGGGATGAGACATTGGAGTTTTTTTTATTGGAGTGCAGTCCACGGTACCGGGAGCTCCTCATTCGGCATCGCTAGTAAACGTTGGAACCATCTTCTATGGCCGGTCGCTTATAGATGAGTGTTGGCTTTCGAGCAGATGCCAGTCACGAGACCCCCTTTCCCTTCCCCGCATCTCTTCATAACCCTCTTCTACTATCTTTCTCTTTTCCCCCTCCCCTCCAATACCCATGTGTCACGGACGAGATGTAGCAAGGTAGAGCGTGGGGGGTCAGATGTCTACTCGTGGAAAATTTTAAGTCTCAACAACCCATTGTTGAATGAGAGTGCCAACAACACATACAATCCCAGAACCCCCCTCCCTGTGGAAGTCATGAACTCCGAGTCCTTTGAAGCAACGGATCGTAGACCTTTGACACATCAACAAATATGAAGTTCTGTCTCTACTACTATAAGCGATATAATTATTAGTACAGAAAGTTTTTTTACAAATATGTCTCACACCATGAAAGTATACTTGGAATATTTAATTACAAAAACCAAAGTTTTAGGATATAAGTATCTCACGCCATGAAAAGCATATTGTGAATATTTATTTATTAACACAAATTAAAGTTTTAAAAAATATGGCTCACGCCGTGAAAAGCATACTTGAATTTTTACTTACACACAAATAAAAGCTATTCACACCATCAAAAGTATACTTGGAATATTTATTTATACACAAATAAATGTTTTAGAAATTTTGTTCACGCTATGAAAAGTATACTGAGAATATTTATTTATTTACACAAATTAACTTTTTAAAATTATGGCTCACGCCATGAAAAGTATACTTGGAATATTTATTTACGAATATATCTCACACCATCAAAAGAATACTTTGAATATTTATTTACACAAAAATAAAAGCTACTCACGCCATCAAAAGTATACTTGGAATATTTATTTACCCACAAATCAAAGTTTTAAAAATTTGGCATACGCCATGAAAGGTATACTTGGAATATTCATTTACAAATATAACTCACGCCATCAAAAGTATAATTAAAATATTTATTTACACACAAATAAAAGCTACTCACGCCATCAAAAGTATACTTGGAATATTTAATTACACACAAATATAAGTTTAAGAAATCTGGCTCACGCCATGAAAAGTGTACTTGAAATATTTATTTACAAAAATGATGGTTATTGAATATATCTTACACATTGAAGTAAATTGTATACGTTTAGGTATAGCGGAAATAATAATCAATTTCTTGAGCCAGTAGTGGGAATAGTGGCCGCGGTATTAATTTAAAAGTCCAGTTTAAAGAGTATTTGGATATATGTACACAGCTAGATAGTTTCAATTTAAAATATATATACAAACAATCAATAATCAGGTAGGTAAATGATTGTACTGGTGGATAAAAAAGTATCCCGGGTGCATAAAATAAATATGCGTGTTTTCATGCAGAAAAAAAATGTTATGTCGGTGGAACTGTGTATAGTGAAAGAAAAAAGGTGATTATTCAGCCCATCTAGATGCTCACCTTTTAGTAAGGGCGAGACCAAAATAAATGTGCACAGGCATTTATCAGGGTTTGAAAGGTGAAATTAGAGTTTGTTGACCTTGCAGGTTGCGCACCATTAACACCTGAACACAGGAATAGAATCAGGGACCGTTTGGGGTGGAATAATTAAATTATTGCTTTTGCGGGGGTTGCAAGTATATAGGTGGTTTCAAATAGCCAAAGCAATTACTTATGCTTACTCCAGATTTACAATGAAATCGAGCTCGTGTCCTTTGGCTCATCATCAAATATAGGGTTCTGTCTCGCAAATAAAAGTCATCTCCTTTTTAGTCAAGATTTCCGGATGATATTTTTGTGACCAGGGGAAAAGTGCACCGGCATTTGTCAGGGCTTAAAGATGAAATAAGCGTTTGTTGACCTTGCAGGCGGGGATTTAAACCCTAACTCCTCCCGTCACAGGACGTAATGTGTGCCCACAAGAAACGACCTCAATCAATGGATAACGGGCCCGTCACGGCATATCGGACCCCCTAGCCAGTGGCTGGCTGTCATGACCGTGTTCGCTGGGGGTGCTAGCACGAATGAAATCTAACACTACTTACAGGCTCCTTTAAGTGGATCACCGATGTGGAAATAATTTTATTGCGCAATAACAGGCCGCCATATTTACAGGCGGCACAACCTTTGAAGCAATTATAAATAGACCTTGAAATAATTACATTCGGTCATTATAATTAATAATTGCGGTTAGTAAACATTATAATTAGTTTCAAAGCGCTGGAAAATTGGCTAAATTCAGGTATGTTTTAAATCGTTTTGTATATTTTAATGGTAACTATTTTGCTTATTACGTATTTGGTGTAAAGCGGCATTTGTTCCTTTGACAGATTTTAAGAAAACCTATCCCCTTCAACTTCAACGTTGGTAGCACCGTGTAGCCCGGCTCACTTAAAGCTTTTTAGCGAGGACAGAATTTGACTGTCGAATGGCGACTGGTCCTTGGATAATTAACGTCCTGCTATAGATTTGAGCGTGATTTGCGAGGTGTTTTTTTCACGATATTAATTAATATGTATTTATTTAATTTCAGACTACTGGGATAAATATGATTTGGATGCTGGCCTGATGGACCACGTGGCGCCTGCAGACGGTTTAGCGACGTGTCTGCGGGCGTTGCCTTTTGAAAGCGGCAAAGTGAGGGGTCTTTTACCGACGCACCTCCTAAAAGCGATCAGTGTTCTGCACGGCGTCGCCGTCGTCCTCACACTACCGTCAGTATTCAGCCCCTAACCGACACTAGTGGAAATTCAAACCTTAATGTTTGGGGTGAATTAGACGTTATAGGCCAGTTTATATGTAAGTTTAATATTATATAATTTAGTACCGTCTACATGTAACTATACTATAGCCACTAGTTTGGAAATAGACAGTTATTTGTGCACTCTCATCCCCCAAGCCACCGTTATTTCGACGGCATACTAAAACCTTTTATCAGCTGACCGTTTCGAGAATATTAGCTCTTGTCATTACAAACATTCGTAGAGAAAAATTTATAATTGTCGCTCTAGCCACTTATTAAATTCACGTTTGCAATGTGCTGGATCAAATATTCAGCAACCACCTTACCGCATTCAATAGAGTGTATGTATAGTAAACTATTGTTCCCGGGTTCATTTCCCGACACGGTTAAAAAATCTTGGTTGGTTTGATAAATTATCATACAGCTGGCAGGGTTTGTGTATATATTTACATGTCTTAGCATTTTATGAATAAAAGAGTGACCCGAGCTTTAGACTAGCAAACAGTATATGTATAGTAAACTATTTGCCCAGGGCTCATTTCCCGACACGGTTAAAATATATTGGTGTGCTAAATTAATCACCCAGTGGACAGGGTTTGTGGATGTTATAGTCTTATCATTCTATGAATAAAAAAGTGACAAGGGCTTTAGACTAGAAATCAGTATATGTATACTAAACTATTGGTCTCGGGTTTGTTTCCCGACAAGGTTAATAATGTTGGCTTGAAAATTATTAACCAGTGGATCGGGTTTGTGGATGTACTAGTCTTAGAATTTTATGAATGTAAAAAAATGACTAGGGGTCCTAGACTGGAATATAGTAACAGATATAACTTAAATTGTTTTTTATTTAATTCTAAAACAAAATTATTTCCACCAAGAGTAAACTTAATTCTGTCCACTTTCTAACATTAATATCTATTTCTACTAATTTGTGTAAACGCATGTATTCCCTGCAATACCTTATTTCAATCATGACTATTGTGTGTGGTTGTGGTGGCTTATCGGGCCAACAGATAGCGTTGAAAGCCTGTTTTGAGCATCTATACGGTTTTAAAAGGGGGGAAATTATGTGTTTTAAGCTTACAGATATTTATTACAGGCATTCAAATAAATATACAAGAGAAATTATATTGATGATTTAGCCGATCATTAGCTTGAGAGAGAGACAAACCCTATATATTTGCGCATGATAATTTGTTAGCTTGCCGAGCCAAGGGACCCCGGTTCGTTTCCAGAGAGGGGTTAAAATGAGGGTTTGTGCTATAGTTCAAATGGAGGGTGTAAATAGAGGCTCGATCCTCCCACCACCACCGACGGTGAGCCCCCATCCCCTAACAGTAGGAGCTCCCCCTCCGAGTAAGGGAGACGGTGTTCAAGCCCAAGCTGCGGTGAGGTAGATGGGGTCCGCGGTCCTCCCGCAACACGTGGTGGTGGCAACAGCATGGCCATCTTTAGCGCCACAATCGGTATTTAGTGGTCCGGTAAACCAGGTAGGTGGAGTCCTGTCGAATGGTATTCCTCTTCGAAACGTCGAGGAGAGAATTAAGCAATTAAAGCTGTTATTTTTATGTCGGGCGTGAATTGAACATACAATTAGGGACATCAAAGAGCGATCGTGACACTCAAATATGGCTTGAGGAGCAAATAAATGCTTTGCTAGGACGTATCCAAGATAATGGAGTTAGCGCTGAGGATTACGTAGGTCTACTATTAGTCAAAACAGACTCCACGTCAAGACCTGTATATGTTTCGTTTAGGTAGGCAGATCAGCTTGACGTGGAGGCTGTGATCTCTAATGTAGAATGAGTGTTACAAAGCAAAGCTTTGTTCCTCAGTTCGTTCCTCACTTCATCACCCTTGTATATCAAGTTAAACCACTTTAAAGAGCCGCCTGGTAAGGGTAAACATAAATGTGATAAACTCACTCCCGCTAGCACATATAGCCGTAAAAACTAAGGTCTAATTACGATTCAAAATGGCTACACACTTTGCTTTGCCCATACATTGGTTGTCGCCAAGGCTGTGTGTGACGTTAAAAGAGAACCAGGATGCATGGATGTGAACACCGTTAAACAAATAAAAATTGGTCGTCCTATTCAAAAACTCAAAACAGACCATCTATTCCGTGATGCCCGTGTTAATTTATTGAAAGGTGGTGGGCTAACCGAGCTGAAACAATTTTAAACATACCTCTCCGAATTCAAAATCACAGTGTTCAGGGAAGGTGGGGGAGGCAGGTCCTATATGAGGGGCCTACTCCCCTCAAACATTCCTTTAAGGGCTACCTTGATTTATATTTTCACGACGATAAGCAAAACCATTTTGATGTTTTGAGATCCTTGACAGCCGCATTTAAGTGCTCGTACTTTTGCCGCGAGTGTCATGTGCCATTCAACACAAATAATGATCACACCGGAAAATCCGCTTGCAAAAAGTCCTACGCTAAAGCAGTGTAAGTCGAATTGTGGTATTTAAAGATTGTGGGTATTGGTTCACAAACCAGTCGTGTTTTGATAACCATAAACGTCCCGGTTTTTGCAGAGGCCACATGTCCGTCTGCGATGTCAAAAAGCTTTGTGAGGTCTGTGAGCAATTTTTAAGTTTGAAAAGACCAAATTATTCACACAGATGATATGAGACTGTTTGTAGAGTATGCGATACATATAGTCCTTTTGGCCATTTCTGCTATATGAAACAGGTCCCATCCTAGTAGTCACTGAAAAAAAGCAATTTAAAGTTTGTATCCTATGATTTTGAATGCCGGCAAGAAACTCTTCTTTAAGGTGCAGTCAACACGTGCATGCACGAAACCAATCTCTCTTTCGTACAGACGTGTTGCAAGGCCTGCCTTCATATCGATGCAAATGACCATCATTGCATCGAACGCGGGGGCGATTGGACTCAGATATTCAAGGGTGATACTACAATGGCACCATTTTTCGGATTTATAGAGCTAATTAAAGTAACAAAATTTAAGGATATCACCCTCCCAGGCCATAATGCGAAAGGATATGATGTAATTATTATTTTAAAATATGTGATGGAGGCTAAAAATTGGACTCCAGAGCTCATAATGAACGGTGGGAAAATCATATCAATACTTTACTGCCCGCTCCACTTTATTGACTCGCTGAAATTTCTACCGACCTCGTTGTCCAAGATGCCTAAGACGTTCGGCTTGGACGATTCTTTTACCAAGGGACATTTCCCACATTTTTCAATATAGGGGTCCCTTGACACCAAAGGAGGATTACGGCATCGGTGAGATGTCGGTTGAGGGAAAGGAGTACTTTGAAAAGGGGTATAACGCATTCGTCAAAGTAAATTATGTCTTTGATTTTAACTGCGAGGTGGAACTGTATTGCGTGCAAGATGTAGAGATCCTACGGAAGGCCTGCCTAAATTTAGAGAAATCTTTATGGAAAAAGCAATGGTGGATCCTTTCATAGAGGCGTGTACGATCGCAGGAGCGGCCATGTTGGCTTACCGCCGAAGTCATCTTAAGGAAATGACCATCGCTATCATCCTTAATGGTGGCTACCGTGTGCAGGCCAACAGTCACACGTCGACGAACAATGGCTCTGCTAGGAGGCCCACTGACGCAGTGTCTCTACCCTTCATGCGGGTAATGGCCATGAGGAATATGTGTTAGGGTTACGTGTATATATCATTGTTATAGCTGGGGCGCTGTTATTGGCACGGGTGCGCTCTCTGGTATCCTTACAGGACCACCCATATCAAGAACAGCAACCACGAGTCGATGGAGACTCGCTATGAGGCAACCATGGCTTTTGTGGAAAAGTTTAAGAATGCTAGCTACCCAGTCGTAGAGATGTGGGAGTGTACGTTTAATGCGATGAAATTAACAAACAAGGACTTGAAACAATTTGTATTCCAGCACGAGGTATACAGTAAGGAGCCCCTCAGTGTAAGGGACGCATTCTTTGGAGGGCGTACATATTGTATTAAGCTCTTCCACGAAGCTGAACTTTTTTTTTGAGAGAAGATAAAGTACTTGTATGTGTGTTCAATGTATTCCTACATTTGCAGGAACTAAAAATATCCCATCGGCCTCCCCAAAATTCACTTAAAGCTAAATTGTTCGTCTATAGATCAAGTATAAGGCATATCCAAAGTTCCAGTAACGCCTCCACGGGATTTATTCATGTCCGTATTACCTACACGTTTGCAGGACAAGTTAATGTTCTTCTTGTGCAGGAATTGCGGGGAGGAAAAAACCAAAGAAGATGTTACCACAACGACAAAAAATATCACTGGGTGACAGGCGTCTGGGTGATTGACGAGATCCGGAAAGCCGTTGAGAAAGGCTACACAGTTGAAGCAGTACACGAAATGTGGGAGTACAATGTATCAGTTTATGATCGTCAGACACGTTCTGGCAGATTATTTCACTGGTACATTGAATTTTTAAAAATAATCAAACAAGAAGCCAGCGAATGGCCAGAGTGGTGTACCTCACAAGATGGGAAGTTAGCTTATATTCAAAATTATGAAGTAAGGGAAGGGGTAAAACTCGATTTCGGTTATATTGCAAAAACCCTGGTCTCCGCACTTTGGCTAAACAATTTTTAAATTCGCTATGGGGAAAGTTTGGGCAAAGACCCGATTTGCCACACGTAGCCGTTGTTAACGACTATCAGCACATCGACAAATATACTCCATTCACGGTATGAATTACTCTCTGAAAGGTCTCTTTTCCTACCAATATCCTACTATATAATATATTTCTGGAAGGGAAGAAGGTCTTCCAGAAAACAATTCCTACGGTGAACAGACTTTATTTGATGGATCTGTACATCATCGTGGACAGCGTCATTGATGTAAATGATAAGGTTATGTTCCTCAATTACAAGGATGCGCGTGACGCATTGCGCCCTAACCTTAACACAAGTAAGGCGGTGGCATGCTACACGACTGCTATGGCTAGATTGCACTTATACAGCATCCTTGAACAATTGCGGGACTTTGTTTTGTATCACGATACAGATAGCGTTCTATTCACCGAACGCCCCAACGATTGGAGTCCACCAACTGGAGACATTTTAGATGACTTCACTGATGAATTTTAAGATTAATGTCAGGGAAGCTACATTAGCACCTTTGTATTTGGCGGCCCCAAGATTTACGCGTACCTAATTTGTGATGGTGGTGATTCTGTCAAAACAAAAATGGTGTGGAAGGTTCGCGGGATCACCATAAACTATGGCAACAGGAACGACGTTAATTTTGAAGGTTTGAAAGCGATGGTTACTGAACAGGCCGCAGAGAGATACATACAGATACCACACAAAATTTTAAGAGAAGGTCTTGCAACTGTATACACCGTTTCGTAGACTAAAGTCTACCAGCCCGTGTACACCAAACGGCGGATAACCGATGATTATAAAACGTTGCCGTTTGGGTATCAGAGTTCTTGTAAACGCACTCGCCACGACTCAAAGGTGATCATTTAGACGGTCTGAATAGTCACTCTTTTTTACTTCCACTCCAGACAGTTCCACTGACATACCATTTTTCAAAGATTTAATATTTATTTTCATATATTTTTCTGCTTGAAAACACGCATATTTTTTATTGATTTATTTTATGCACCCGGGATACTTTTTTATATTATATGTATGCGTCAGTACAATCCTTCACCTACCTTATTATTTCTAGTCAATATAATAAGTTGTTTATATATATTATAATACTAGTCAATTTTTTCCTTGTACATATTTAAAATATAACCATCTGGTTGTGAACATACATTCAAATACTCTCTAAACTGGACTTTGTAAATTAATACTGAGGCCACTATTCCCACTACGAGCTCATGAAATTTATTATTGTTTTTTCTACATCTAAACGTGTATAATTTACTTCAAGATGTAAGAAATATTCTATAACTACAATTTTTTGTAAATATATATTACAAGTATACTTTTAATGGCGTGAGCCAAATTTCTAATACTTTTATTTGTGTGTAAATAAATATTCTAAGTATACTTTTGATGGTGTGAGATATATTTGTATAAGCTTTAATTTGTGTATACAAATAATCCAAGTATACTTTTCATGGATTGAGATATATTTGTATATACTTTTATTTTTGTGTAAATAAATATTCCAACTATACTTTTCGTGGAGCGAGATATATTTTAATACATTGATTTGTGTAAATAAATATTCCAAGTATACTTTTAATGGCGTGAACCATATTTTAAAAATTTTGATTTGTGTAAATAAATATTCCAAGTATACTTTTCATGGCGTGAGCTATATTCTAAAACTTTGATTTGTGTAAAATAAATATTCCAAGTGTACTTTTCACGTTGTGGGATATATTTGTAAATAAATATGTAATGTATACTTTTCATAGTGTGAGCTATTTTTTTGTGGAAACAAATATTATAAAAAATGTTATGTATGTATTTTAACGTCTATACTCCCCTCCCTCCTATCCTATAAATAAAAGTTCATATGGCATATGAGATCAGTCTCAAACATAAAGGACAAGTTTAAATATTCATTTTCGGCCATCATAAGCGGCCCTTCCGGCTGTGAAAAGTCACATTTTGTAGCCGACTTTATCCATCACTTGGACATAATGTATCACGTTAAATTTGATAAAATCACATGGTATTATGCTTTATGGCAACCGGGATTTGAACAAGACTGATCAAGTCCCTGCGTCATATTCTGTAAGAGTTTGCCGGAAATAGATGACACCTGTAATGACTCTCCACAGCTGGTTATCCTAGACGACCTGATGTGTGAAGCCTACGAAGTGGTCGTTGATCTTTTCACCAAAGGATGCCACCATAAAAATCTTAACGTCATGTATCTTACACAAAATATATTCCATCAGGGCATGGGCCAAAGAGACATTTCCTTAAACGCACATTACATCGTGCTTTTTAAAAATCCCAGAGAAAAATCCCAGATTTTACACTTTGCACGTCAAGTCTGTCCTTAAAATCCCCGTGTTTTACAAGAGGCTTACGCTGATACTACAAATATATATTTATGAACGACACTTGTTTTTTATCTTGCATGAATCTTGGGTTCAAAGCAAAAAACCAATTACTATTATGTGCTCCTAAAATCCTAACTTTCTTAATGTTTGTATTTATATTATGATTAAAATAGCTATCTGCTTTTCATCGACCAAAATATACTTTCTCAATAGTTAATGAATAAGTAGGCTAATAAATTATTTATATTATATATATATCAAATTACGTATATAAATAAATGTTACGGTGCACCGCAAAGACTTGTCTCTAACTTTTATATATTAAAATAAACATTTAGTAAAACACTCTTAATATTTGTGAGACGAGATGATAGGTCTGTAGAAACACTACATCAAGGATCATAAATTAAATAATATACACCGTTACTTACTCTATTATACTAGAACCTATGAACACTGTTCATAACGAGTTATATCGAAGTAGCGCACAATATATTTTCGCGTTTACAATCCTAGAGGGAATCTAGGTTTTACACTCAACATGGTGCATTGTGGGTGTGGGGTCATCATTTGTGTGACAGTTAAATAACAAATTAACTTTGATATACACTTTAGTAAAACTTTGCTTAGTTGCTTAAATGAGGCCTGGTGGAGCGCTGACGGACTAACAGTCGTAGAGCAGGTGGCCGAAATCACGTAGACTCTGGAAAGTCTGAGATATAAAAATAGCCTTGTAGAGGCTATGGTCGCCTATCTGGCTGACGCTGTACGCTGACGGCCTTCAAGGGAGCAGATGCCTCCAATCACAGTGGCTCCTTAGGGTGTGTTGCTCTCCACCCGAATCCCAGACATACAGTCCCTGGGAGGCCAAAGCCCTGGCTCCCTCCAGGACATGCAGGACTGTCAGGCACCCAAGGACGCACTGTCACCCACGTTTCAGGACCTGCGGTATCCAGGTACTTCAGCTTCCCAGATTACCTCCCCCATTTCACACGCTTCCTTTGGGGGTTCGAACCGGGCATATTGACAGGAGGCTAGTAATGTGACCTAACAGAATTAGGATCACAAGACCCTCAATGGGCAATAATATACCGATAATAACAATAGCATCCCCTTCACAGGTTTTAAACTCAAACAACACTCCGACAGATGATTTTAATGTAGACGCCATGATGCCCCGTCATTTTTACCTGGATATTTAAAGCGTCCAAATTTATAACATTATGCAAAAGTCATACATTTGTGAACATTAAATGATATTTAAAATAAACTAATTTGTAGTTTAAGTGCTATTTTGATTTGTGTAAAAGTTATTTATTATTTCCTCAAAATATAGTTTCAAAAGTTATATGATTTTTAAAAATAATGTTGTTTAAAGGCTATTTTGTTTTGGTTGGCATTTCTAATATTGATTCAAGGTTCTAACCATTGTATTTGATATTACTTATGAATATATGTAAAAGTTATATATTATTTCATCAAAATATAGTTGCAAATATTAAATGATATTTAAAATAAACTAAAGTTATTTATAGTTGTATTCAATATTACTTATGAATTAATGTAAGCGTTATATATTATTTCGGTAAGATATAGATGAGAGCCTTAAATGATATTTAAAATAAAACTTATTTTGTTGTTATAAATGGCTCGAGGAATAAAACACTTGTTTCTGAAATAATTAAATCTTTTTTCAATTTATCCTTAGGTAGCAATCCACCATCACAGCTCTTACAATTTATAAATGAATGTGTAGATGTTGTGTGTGTGTGTGTGTGTGTGTGCGTGTGTGTGCGTGTGTGAACCTAACACCTTACCTTAAGGGTGTTGAAGTCTCGAAACTTTTAAAAAAAATTGAAATGTTGGTTCTAAATAACAGATTCTGGCTGTGTTATAATTTTTTGTTATTTATAATATTTTTTTAATTCGATCAATTGACGTTTTAATTGAAGGAATTATATTATTAGGTATCTCAAAAACTATTAATTTTAGGTAGTGGATATTTTGTAACTGTTATAATGACTTGCTATTGATGATCTTGTAAAGATTACAATATGATCGCCTTATTTCTTTATAAAATATTTAATATTTATTATTACATTTAAAAATATTTTTATAAAGCCCTTATTTAATGATGTATTTTCTTTGGATCTTACTGTTTAACATTCTTAAATGTATTTCAAACATATGGTGAATCATTTCAGAGCTGTTAGGTACTTGATTTTTGCCTCTACGAGGATTTTTTAGATACCTACTTTTCAAACTCATGCTGTCCACAGCTTTGAATCATTACCTCGTCAACAAACTTTTGTGGGCAGTAACTGTTTACCTTGACTATCATTTAGCGAACTCTTACAGGATTTTTGTTTATTGTCTCCTTCCCCCCCTTCCACCCTTATTCTTTCAACAATCCTTTCTCCTTACTCACCCAAAATCAGCAACAAATAAATAATCTCTCTGTCTGTCTGTCCAGTGACAGCTTGAAATAGGGAAGGGGGAGCGGAGGGCATGTCATTAGTAGGGGCGGATTTTGCCCTAAATGCCTTTTTGATTCCTATGCTTTGAAAAGTAGTCTTTTGAGATATAAGTTTATTTTAGATTATTGCAAAGATAATGTGATAACTTTTATAGTGCCTATTTCGCTGTTTAGTGCCTATTTTACAAATGGGAGCCTTAAAGTGCCTTTTTCTATCTCTCTTCCTCTCACCCTCATTTTTTCTTTCTAAATACTTGCGGCAGCCCCGCCCCCCTCCTTCACTCCTTAGGTTACTCCACGTGGATACTCGTGATAGGTAGGAAAACCCCACGTGTCCAGTGGTCTGATAGGTTCAGACGGGTCAGTCCGGCAACAAAGATTTTCTTCTAGCTCACAGCAGTGTCAGTTCATTCAGTGGTTGTGTATATTACGCTGTTGTTATTCAAACAGTGGATTGGTGGTGATAGGAATTTAACAATAGATGGCAAAATAACTTTTTGTCAGCCATGTTCCAAGGAGGTAAGTTATCTTTTCAAAAGGGGAAATGAAACGATTGATTTTGAAAGTCAAGGTTATTATTAAATATTTTGGCTACAATTTAAAAGTAAGCCACGATTATTTGATATCGTTCAAACTGTTTCATTTCTTATTGAAGGATTTCAACAGCAAAGTGGAAATATTTACCAAAGCGTAAAAAATACATAAAAAATCTTAGTTTTCTTGTAAAGTGATGCTTTGTTAATTTGTAGAATTCACATATATTATTGGATAAAAATTTCCATATATAATATTTAGGTAAAATTCGAGAAGAAGTATCACCTAGAACAACACAAAAATACTGCAATACATATAAAGAATTCCGGAAAGAAAACAAGATATCAACAATTTTTCCTAAAGTTAACGACGCAGATAAAACCAAAAGAAATTTTCTGCTGACTTATGCTCTGCGATGGTAGCTGCAAATATTCTTTGGAAGAATCTGGAGACCCAGATTTCAATGTTTTTCTAACAAATATACCAACATGAAGATACCAGACGAATCAACTCTGAGGAAACACTACTTGCATTCAACCTATTTAACCGTAAGTTTTTACAATAGCAGTTTTTCTTTCTGATATTAAAAATATTAACTGATTTGTATTGATTTAAACTATTTACAATAAACTTTTTTTAATTTTGTTTAATACAGTTGAGAAGATACGAGAAGATATTAGAGAATTATACTTCTGGGTTGCTGTTGATGAAACCACTGGCATATGTAAAAAGCAATTTTGGAAATCTTCCTGGTGCAATATAAGTTTAAGAGGTGAGGTATTTGCCTCTTATTAATACTGTGAAGATAATGCGGGTAATAGAATAAAACCTGAATCAGGCTTCTGGCTCAGTTGGCACAGCCATCGTCGACAAATTTAACAGAGTATTGCAGCAAAACTCTGGGTGGAAAGTGATGGCAAGTAATGCGGACATCTTGGAAGGACAAACTACATCACTCCCAGAAGTCAAGCTTAGCTCAGCTGAGATAGCTTGTCTGAAGCTTTGCCCGATTACTTCATGTGAAGTCGAGAGAAGTTTCTCACACTATAAAAACATTTTGTCAGACAACAGAACAAAATTTACTTCTGAAAATATTGAGAAGTATTTGGTAATTAACTCTAATAGTACTAATATGTGTTTGTGGAAAGTGTATGCTGGATTTTAAGAATCAATAAAAACAATTTTGTGTATTTAGGTACTTTATTTTGCATTACTATGTCTATTTATGGTCTTACTTTTTTTTAATGCCTATTTACTGCCTTTTTATACTTTATAATGCCTATTTTTGTGATCTTTAGTGCCTATATGCCTGCCTTTTCTTACATTTTTAGTGCCTATAAATCCACCCCCTGGTCATTAGTAACAGAGAGGAGCTTCATTGCCTAAATTGCGGTACTGTAAAATGTTTTCTTCTTTTCGCAGGTCTTTGGTAGAAGGGTTCGCTTGGCTATTTAGTAACGTAGATACACTTGGTCGATCTATAAAACGTCCATGTTTTATTGCAAATTATTTCTTATAGAAGTTCGAATTTCATTGTTAATGCTAAAAATCTAAGGCAAATTTGTCATCTACTAATGATAACCCTGGGGCCTATGAGAAAGACATCACAACATCATAAAATATTATAATTCACGTTTAAAAATTATATTAAATTAATGTTTATAAGTAAGTAATTAAGTGTAAAGCTATATGAATATGTACGATAGAGTTCAGATAAATAATAACTTTTATTACAGTGAATGGCATGATAAATATAAGAGCTCGTAATATGCAATGACTAATAAAGTACCATATAAACACCGCTCCTATGTGAGCTAATGTCGTCAGGAAGCCAATATCTACCTACCTCTATATCGTCTTACTTTTGTGAAAATGGAGATCACCGCTCTTTTTTATTGAGTGTTGTAAAGAAGCCATTTTTTTATATCTTGTTTGTGTTGTCTTTCTTGATGAAGCATGAGTCACCGCTCCTGTTCTTTGACAACAAACTAAAAACACATTATCGAAATCTAGGAAAACGGTGCGAAATGCTTAACTAAAACCCACAATTAAATGCGATAAAACCCAATTTAAATAGTTTTACAACCTTATATTTAAATATGGAATTTGGACGTATTTAATATCAGTAAAATATTATTTAAATTAGGTAAAATTAGAAACAAAACTCCAGGAATAGAATCCAATCTTTACAATTGAGTTCTCACGAGTAGTACACAAGTTGTATTCCCTTTAGTGCAGAGTGGTATTTGGTATTATCGTAGTGCGGCACTCCAAACAGAAACAATGGTCAGGTTTGACTGAAGTAGAGCCTCAGGTAGTAGGAATATTTCAACGGGACTAGCTGTATTTCATGCACGGACTATCTACGATTGAAAACATATAAAATATAAAACCTATATTTGAAATTCGAATTATAGGTTTTGGCCACGTTTTCGGGAACTACCAACATGGCGTCCATCAACTGCTGTAACTGTTCTCTCGTGATCCGTTCTGGGAGCATCAACATCAACTTACTATAAGTTGAGAATTATAGCATCTTAATTATTATATTGAGTGACCACGGATATTTTTAAGGCGCTCTTAAACATTACACTTTGTCCACCAAAATATGTCATACAACACGTCTTAAAATTAAATCGTTAAGAGGTTACTGAAATCTTCCAAACCGATGAACTAAACATAGGTAGTTTCACTGAAAAGTTTAACACTGGGAATATTATTTTACATTGTTCAATTCTTGAGCTTTCTGGGTTATTCTGACTTTACTACTTCCTCCTCGTTCCTATTCTCGGAGTACCTCTTATCGACGACTGTATTGTACAGTTTTACGATCGACGTGGTGTTCACAATATCTACGAGACCAACTGTTGTATCTTGTCCATCGTGATCCGCCCTACCAATGCGTATTACTACAGTCGGAAAAGTGATACCCTGGTGTATTCCCCCCACCACAGGTGATATGTTCCTGTCTGGATGTGTAGTGCCAACAAACCATCGCCACTGTTGACTCCCAAGTAGATTCAAGGTGACTGCATTAAGTGTGAGCAAATTCAGGGGTCCTTTATCAAGACACTCAAGGGTCCTTCAGAAAGACACTCAAGGGTCCTTCAGCAAGACACTCAGGGGTCCTTCAGCAAGACTCTCAAGGGTCCTTCAGCAAGACACTCAGGGGTCCTTCAGCAAGACCCTCAAGGGTCCTTCAGCAAGACACACAAGGGTCCTTCAGCAAGACACTCAAGGGTCCTTCAGCAAGACACTCAGGGGTCCTTCAGCAAGACACTCAAGGGTCCTTCAGCAAGACACTCAAAGGTCCTTCAGCAAGACACTCAGGGGTCCTTTATCAAGACACTCAAGGGTCCTTCAGCAAGACACTCAAGGGTCCTTCAGCAAGACACTCAGGGGTCCTTCAGCAAGACACTCAGGGGTCCTTCAGCAAGAACATTCAGGGCTCCCCAGCACCAGTATTTTACACCAATATTCGTCAATAGGATGATAGATGCGAACAATACATGTATTATATCACGCTAAAAGTTATATATCAATTTAAGTTCATGTTTATAATTCAATCAAGATGTATGTATATTTAGTAATGACCAAAGAATGTCATCTCATTGAGCACAATGTATTTACCTTGTATTATATAAGCTATGGGGAAGATATAATTATATATTAGTGTTGATTATAAGGGCACACCTTCCAAAGAAAGAGAAGTAGTGGCCTCAATCCACCCTTTGTTTCAGACAAGTGTATCCGAGTGTGTATTATATTTATAATATAATTACTAACAAAATGTTTTAGAAATTATATCAATTGTATATTTTTCGACAGTAACATATTGCCTACCCACAAAGGGAATTATATATACATATACATTGTTTCTAGATTTGATGAAATATTACAAATAAAGAAACGTGTTTTTAATAACATTTGTAATTAAATTATTACAAGAATAAAAAATAATTATCATATTTTTATAATTATTTGCTTATAAGTTTGTATTAGTAAGTTTATTCATACTAAAGAAAAATAAATACATCCTGTTAATCTATTTCCAAAATAGTATATACAATTCCTTTATGACCAGCTAGTAGTTATTTTTGTAGTTCAGTGTTTCGATTATAAAACATTACACAATAAGCTTTCTTTGATGTTTAATTAACACCGAAAATACATTTTTCAAATCAAATATGTAAATTCAAAAAATCACGATCGACAATCAAAACTATTTTTAGTTTTAAAGAAAGTCTATTAAGTCCTTTAGTAAAATTTATTATTTTAAGATATAGGGATTGCAACTAATACAATTCGTTGTACTATAATAACATAAAGTTAGACTTTTTAAACAAACATAAAAAAGACACTTTGTTTTCCACAGAAAAAACAAACAAATACAGTACAAGGATTACCAAACTAAATAAGAAACCAAAATAAAGTGATTAAATTTTAAGACTAATTTATATATTAAGTATTTACGAATAATCAAAGTAATTTTTCTATTGAACTATTCCGTAGGCCAAGCCTAGAAACTTCAACAAATCCTCAACAATGAAATCAACGCTCGCTACCTAAATTAACATGAATATATTTGACCAAATTCATAAGAATTACAAATTACTCAAGAACTAAAAAGTATTCAGATGTGAATTCAATTTTCAAACACGTGGCCAGCCTTGAAGTGTGGTTGCTGTGGTTGCTCTGGTTGATTCATTTTCAGTTCCAAATGTATTCAGGAATTCCTGGAAATGTAAACAACTTGATGCTAAATCGATCATTATTGATATTATAAAATATATATTATTTTTAGTTATATTATTTTAAAATTAAATTTACGTTTAGTTAAACTAATAAATCATCTAAATTATCTCTAGATTTAATCAACCACCATATTTGTTTATCAATTTATGTGTACTTTCCAGGTAAAACTCGAACATGAATAAAGTCAATATTAACCAGATAATGTTGACATGACTCTACAGTTAAATTCAGGAGGATCACTTTAGAGATAGTTAATAATATTTAGCACCGCGTCTTACTATACGTTCGGGTTATACGCTTAGAGATAGTTACAACCAATTTTCTAAAAATAAGCCGTGTTTATCTCATGATCGTCAATGGGATATTCATTATAATGGCTATCGAAACAGAAATGAAGATTCGTGGTCAAGAAATAAACAACAAGGGACAGTTGTATATTATGGACCAACAAGGGACAGTTGTATATTATTGACCAACAAGGGACAGGTGTATATTATGGACCAACAAGGGACAGGTGTATATTATGGACCAACAAGGGACAGGTGTATATTATGGACTAACAAGGGACA
>CABEEJ010006127.1:0-42914 GCA_901482245.1 Timema douglasi | reverse complement strand
AATTGTTCTTATTTTCTATTTTTTTCTTTTTTGAAGTTTTGAACCCTCTTATTTTGGATGGTAGATCCAAATTATGGTTCAGTACTTTAAAATCAATATATAATAATTTAGTTAATACTCCATACAATTGATAGATTAAAAAAACAATAATGATTATAAAATACAAAAATTAATTTTAAAGATTTTTTTCTAAGGTATATTCCTAACCTCTTTATTAAGATGTAAGAGGATCTTGATTGAATTCACTTGCATAAAAAAAACCACTCTAAAACCAGGCAGTGCTTACTGCTGACACTAATGTGTAGACAATAAAATACTGTTATTATGTATTTTCGTTCCCAGATTCTATCAGAGAAGGAGCAGAACCAAATGAACGAGTTTGTGAGCGTTCACCAATCTACAGAGGACGACATAACCAAGCTGCATAACAAAATGGCTGAAATGATGGAGATAGAGGAAATGGCGGGTTGATAAACACCACTTTTCAAAAGAATTACCCACACTGGCTTTTCAACTAGACATAAAATAAATATGTGTTGGGTATTATACCTATTCACGTTATTATATTTTATTACATGTCATTAATATGTTATGTTTTAATTACTAGTAACTAAGATAAATAAATGTTGAAAAACATAAATAAAACGTTTAATAAAATAAATATGATAACATAAAATGGTTTTCAAAGAAGAGTTTTTACCACAAATTAATTATAGATGTAAATATTGTAAACTAAGTATATTTTTTTATTTAATTATTATTTTGTATTTATGATAATTATCATTATTAATCCACGCTAAAATTAATGTTCAATTTATAAATTATGTGTTATGAAATATACAGTAGCCCCATGGCTTCTTTGGTGCTGACTGACAGCTCACAGCTGACCTCTGACAGTCAACATTTAGGTATATACCTAAATTTTGACCGTCAGAAGTGACAGCTGCTAAACACATGTTTTTACAGATCATCTGGTTCGGCGTAGGGATACATAATTTGGTCTGGTAACTTTTCAAAGCTGTCAGCACCAAAGAAGCCATGGGGCTACTGTAGATATTATAAAAGGATTTGCGTAATAAAATGTTATTTGATTTGTGATATTAGATGGATACTTTCATATTTAAAACGACTCTCTAACTTCCATCAGTTTGTGACAAAGTCATGATCACTTTAAGGGAAGGCTGAGATGAGTGGTAGATTTAAATAACTAAGTACTTACATTCCTTGTGTACTACTTCTCTTATGGAGATGATGGATTCTTACGAGAGGTATTTCCCAATAACATTTTAAAAACCTAAAATAATTACGAATCTTAGACAAAAAAATCAATCTCCATCTTGAGTTGTCCCGATGTTCTATGAGGGTAAGAATACTGTTTTTAGTACCACGTTTTGATGGTCCCACACACTATAAAGCATGCTTGGAGCGTTTCTTCACACTACGAGCCGTATGCATTCACTAACGTTCTTGCGTACCGCCCAGATGTTAAGAAGTCCTGCAAGCACCTGTTATATTTTTACAACATCAAGCTTATACCCTCGCCATGGTTGCTAGCACGCCACTAACGTGATTAACAAGCACAACCAACCATACACTCTCAAGCTCACTTGCGTGAAGAGAAAAGCTCAAACAAGTTTTATATCCGACAACATTTGCAGAAGCCATCAATCACCTCCAAACACATTAAAATGCCTGCGTAAGCACCATACTTGTCAAGCATGCTTGTGTTGCCCGTTCGGTTATACGCTTTTTATTATAATTACGATAATGGTTCTAGGGAGGTTATGTTTATAGGAAGTGCACCCACGTTTGCGTGGAGGGTGGGAAACCATTTTGGAAAAACCACCCTCAGTACACCTCACCGAGATTCGAACCTCGATCTCCCCGTCATAATAATTATTTCTATAGTAATATACCATTAGATTACTCTCTTGATTTAAAAGATAGTTGAAAATTCACAGTAAAGATTTAAGTTTTAATGACAAATATATATTAATTTATTTATTAGATCTTATTAGAAATAAAATTATACCATTGTAATTCTAATCTGATACTTATCAGGCATTTTGGGGAACGAACAATAGAGGGGGTAAAATAATGTTAGAAAAAAACATTAAAAACTATGAGATTAGGCTATAAGTTTACATGAAATGTTTTTGGAAACATATTGACACGTTAAAACTCAGCAAAGCTGGTATTCCTGGGACTATACTTTTTCATAAATAAGCTCCTGATATGGGAAAACTAGAAGTATTTTTTTGCTCACTATTTGAATTATGTATTTATAGACTCTAATACGAAAACTACCCAAATTCCATGCGACCCTGAAGGTAAAAATAATAGTCCTATTTACAATAAATTATCTTGGCTGTATTCAGATATTCCCTAATGGAATCATTAAAACGTTGAGGAACATAACTCTAACAAAAACTGAGGACCTGATTTAATTTGCCCTAAAATAAAACATAAAATAAATGCAATGTCATTTGTACCACCTCTTCACATTTTGTTTAATAAATCACTGAGTGAATGGATTTTTCCTAACTAATGGAAAATTTCTAACATTGTTCCTATATTCAAAAGGGCTCCCATAGTGATGCGCAGAACTAAAGACCGATTTCTCTGTGGTCCATTCTCTGCAAAATATTTGAATTAATAGTCCAACCCAAAATATTTTTCCATGTCAAAAGTCCAATTAAAAAAACTATCAAATAGCAGAATTTACATACATACATACATACATACATACATACATACATACATACATACATACATACATACATACATACATACATACATACAAAAAAAAAAAGTAGCCCCATGGCTTCTTTGGTGCTGACTGACAGCTTTGTAAAGTTACCAGACCAAATTATGTATCCCTACTCCAAACCATATGATCTGCAAAAACACGTGTTTGGCAGCTGTCACTTCTAACAGTCAACATTTAGGTGAACTGACCCTATTATATTCGCGGTTGTAATGTGACCTCATTTAGCACTCACATACTTCATAGATGGTGACGATATTTTTTTTTATTGTGGCTTGATAAAACTCGGCTTCTGACAATTTAGTCCGAGGTGAGTTTCAATTTACAATATTATAAAGTATACTGTATTCTTTATTTTTGATTTATGCTTTTTATGTGTATAATAATTATCCTGTTAGGATCCTAAACCTATTCTTTGACCTAATTTACTTAAATCTAACTTACACCTAGCTTACACTTAAAAATAATATTTTCCTATTCTCTACTTTCCCCCCTGTCCTATGTTTATCCTAAACAATATTTTTTACTAATTTTAACACCTATTTAATTAACTGCCTTTACATCTGTTATTGTTCACTTTGTCCTGGACGTGATAGTTCTGTCGTTTCTCTTGCAGTACCGGATGTATGCATCTGCAATCATCCCCCTCTGACAGTTGACCAATAAAGGCCCGAGCCGTCACCTCTTGTGGACACTTGTTGCCAAGCAACGCAGGCCCTCGATGGAAGGTATACCTCACGTCTCCTTGATGCATTATTCTATTTGCTAGTTGACCCTGCCAGGATTACACTGTCCGGTTCATCCAGCAATCCAGGTCCAGCTGCCACAGCAGGTTTCAGGATAATCAAAATTCTTTACCTTGATACAGTCCAGTGTTAGTTTAATTTATTTGTCTAATTTCCCATCTACTCTCCCCGGTTTGGTAATGTTTCGTTTTCATCAGTTTGTTAGTCTTCTGAGTCGATATTTGTTTCTGTTTCTGTCTCCTGCTCTGTTTCCCTCATCATGTTTTGTCGTCTTCGTCTGTAGTCACCTTCCTCTTTCAACCTAGCTATGTAGTATTTTTTTCTTAGTCGTTATTAATGTTGCGATTGTATTGAAGTACTTCCACTTTTCCGGATCCCTCAGGATATTTTCCACCATGAGTCCTTGAATCTCCCTTTGGTGGTAACGTTCTGATCTCCTGTGTTTCCGGACATTCAAGGACCACATACTCTGATATTGCCACCTATCCACAATCGCACATTGCCGTATCTCTTAATCCTCTCTCATGAAGGGTCGCCCTGTACGATCCTTTCCCTGTGATGTATTGTACCAGTCCCTCCAATGGCCATCAGGACTTTCATTCACACTTTGAAAGAGTTGAAAAGTTCTTCTTCCGGTTGCACTATTCCACCATTGACTTTGCCACTCATCCTCCATAGTCTTATTCACATCTGCCTCACTCAGTACCCCCGGTCCCATGAGACTCTCTACTTTCGGCTTGTTTTCTTTCCTCGGCCAGTACAGAGCACCCCTCCTACAAATTTGAAGGTCCAGGTGACAGAAACCTAGAGCCACACACAACGTATTTGTAGCCACCGTACAATACACCCCAGAGAGCCTTAGAAGCACACTCCTCTGTAGACTTCGCAGCATCCTGGAGGGTTGCACTGGCTTCAACCTTGCTGCTTATATGCTAGCACCATAGCCAACAACGGACAGAAATATTGCTTGGTGGTATGTTGCAATCACCTTCATTGGTAGCGTAAGCCTTCTTTGTCTAATACGGATGATTTTATTCATTACTTTACTCGCTTTCTTACAAGTTTGCTCCATATTAACAGTATAGTTAAGTTTATCATCTATTGTCATCCCTAGGTACCTTGTCGTCCTGCTTCTTCTTATCGTCCACCTACCCATCTTGAGGATCGGACCTCTAGCTAAGGACCCCCTGAACAGCATATAGGTTGTCTTTGCTGGCACCATTGTTAGTTTTACTGATTTGCACCAGGTGGCGACGAGATAGTGGAAACAGACGCATTTAATATTCAGTCAAGCCGTGTGCTTGTATAATTTAATCATTAATTAGTTGGGACATTATTATTATTACTACTAGCCATTAAGTCTGAACGACAGAAATTCAACATGAGTGAGACCTCAACATAGCCGCTATACTTGACACAATTAATTTTTTTTTATCGAAGAACATCGTTGATGATACGCAAAAAAGAGCCAATTTTGTGTGTAGTTGTGGGTTAGGTACGTCGAAAATTCTCAGTGACGAATTTAGGGCACGTGATTTGAGTGAGATTCAATTTGTAGAACTGATTGATCGGTTGACTAAGCGGTTATCGCCTCGACCAAATGAGAAAGTGCAGTACCACCTGTTCACCCGCCGACGTCAGCCGATAGGGGAGAGTACAGATTTGTTTGCCAATGATCTTCACCGAATCACCGATGGTTGTGGTTTTGGTGGTGCGGTGATAATGGAAAAGATGCTCCGTAATCAATTTGTTTGTGGATTGGCTGCCACTCAGCTACAACAACAATTTTTTATCAAGCCCGACCTGACATTTAAAATAGCAATAGAAGCTGTCAAAGTGGCTGAAGTAGCCAGCAAATATGTATAGAATGTACGGAATGAAGCAACAACACACGGAGTTGTTTATGGGATTGGTAGCCAGCACCAATATAAATCTAATTTCCAGCGGACGCACCGACAGGACACAAACCACGGGTCACAACCACCAGTAGGAAATCCATCTTCAAGCAGAGAAGGGTCTGGATAGGAAAACCGAGGGAGAAGAGCCCGACACTTCTTTCGGGAACAGTGTTTGAGATGTGCAGGGCAAAATAAAACACGCCGCTGTACGTTGGATCTAAACAAACTTTACTGTACAGTTTGTGATTGAAGAGGCAAGTGGAGCCTGTTTGGCTTTCGGTGACGAGGCAAGGTAGAAATACAACAAGGGCACACCAGGTAACGGATCTAACAAAGCATCATAAACAGGATTCTGAGGAGCTTTCAATAGAAGGACTAGAACTATATAACATTAAAGACGTATGAAAACACACTGTGGCTGACACCAAGAGGCAACCCACAATTCCAGCGATAAAACTGTCCTGCGCATAGACGGTATGTTTCACACCATGAAGGTAGACACAGGGGAAGCCATGACGCTCATCATGGAGAAAACTTATAAAATATTGTGGCCCCACCAACCCAAGTTAGAGTCCTTGGACTTGGATTTGCGTACCTGGGCAGCTGACACACCACTTCGACTAACTAGGTTCAAAATCAGTAGAGGTTCGATTTAAAGAAAGACGAGCGACCCTAACCCTGGCAGTAGCCAAAGGCCATGGACCCAGTATACTTGGAAGACCGTGATTTGAACCTCTTGGGCTCACAGTTCACGGGCTAAATGTTGCAGGCAACACTTAAGCGAACACGGAGCAAAACCTTGCCAGCATTAATAGTCAACAAGAATTACCAGTACATAGATACAGGACAAACTATAAGGTTACAATGCAAAATACTCTGCTTACACTAAGTGAGGTTAAGGATTTAAGCACCTTGGTACAAGGTTACCCTGAAGTGGCTGAACCCACATTTGGAGAGTTTAATGAGCCTATAGTGAGACTGGAGCTGAATCCATCCATACCACCAAAAATATTGTAAGGCCAGGCAAGTACCATTTGCGTTAAGAGACAGAGTGGACAAGTAAATTCAAAGGCTACTTGATCTATGGAGTGTATGAGCCAGTCACACATTCTAGTTGAGCCACACCATTAGTTATAATTAAAAATGGAAATGGGGAGCTTCGTCTTTTTGTGGATTACAGGGAAACACTGAACAACGCCTTAAAGCCTGATACATACCCTTTACCTACAGCTTCAGATACTTTCATACAACTGGCAGGAGGAATAATTTGTTCAAAAATTGATATAGAGTAAGTATATACGCAGCTCAAAATAAATGTCGAGTCTGCAGATGTTTGAACAGTAAACACATTAAAAGGACTCCACCGGGTGCACCACTTGCCATTCGGGATTAACGTGGCTCCAGGCATTTTCCAAAGAAGGGTGACGGGAGTGGCAATCCTACTGGACGACATAGTAGTGGCAAGTAGAACGTTACACGAACACAAGGGCAAACTGTGTCAGGTGCTTCAGTGAATCAGTGATGTGGGCCTTCGAGTCAATATAGCAAATGCCAGTTTGGAGTCCAAGCAACAACCTTATTGGGATATCGAATTGATGCTTCAGGCCTACACTCAATGTCTGAAAAAGTGAGTGCTATTAAGAATGCTCCAGAATCTGTGAATAAAACACAGATAGTCATTTTTAGGTTTTCTGAATATTTATGAGCGTTTTCTACGCAACAAAGCTACTATCCTGGAACCACTGCACCGTCTACTTGCCAACACAGTGAGTGGAACTGGACTCAGGAATATAAGAAGGCCATGTATACAGCTAAAAGGCTACTAACATCAGCACCAGTCTTGGTTCACTATGACCCAAACAAACCTGTTGTCCTTACCTGTGATACCAACCCTTAAGGAATTGGAGCGGTACTAGCCCACATAATGGAAAATGGGACTGAGGTGCCAATAGCATTTGGGACTAGGACACTCAACAAAGCAGAGCGCAACTATTCACAAATATACAAAGAAGGCTTAACTCTTGTCTATGGGATGACAAAGTTTCGACAAAACCTCCTTTGCCACAAATTTACAGCAGTGACAGATCACAAACCACTTTTAGGACTTTTAGCTGCTGACAAACCCATTCCAGCAGTGGTTTCGCCTCGCATTCTCAGATGGTCATTAATACTGTCAGCCTACGACTACGACCTGCAGTATTGACCGGGCAAGAAAGTGGGGTATTCAGATGCTCTTAGCAGTCTACCAGAACCCACTGAAAAACAAGCTTACCCAGAGCCATTGGGAGTTTACTTACTGGATATATCAGGTGAAGGATCTATATTTTCATCCCAAGTCGCGTACGAAACAGAAAGTGACGCTGTATTGAGAAAAGTTAAAATATTGATTGAAACTAGGTCATCAGATTATAATACTGGCCAACCTAGCACCATTTTGGACGTTACGCCCGTAACTAAACCCTTCAAGAGGGTGTGTGATCAGACACAAACAAACACCCTAAGTGACAGTCCCACTTAGGAGATAAAGTGTGGATTCGGGAATATTCTGACAACCATCCCAAGTGGACCCAGGGCACAGCGGAAAAATTCTTAGGGGAATGGATGTATGAGGTAGCCAACAAGGATGGTCGTAGACAGAGAAGGCATGATGACCAGCTCAGGCAGGCTTCAGAGTCACTCCAGGCAGGCAAGCAGCACTATTCTCAAAGAGAACAGAATATTCCAGTACAGCTATTTCTGTGGCAGAACACACAAGTGCAACAAGAACCAGACCAGGACCCACCCCCATTGTTGGAACGACACCATGAGCACAGCGAGAGAAGTCCTGGGAGCCTGGACAAACCCAACAGGCAACACAAAAACGAAGTGAAATTAGTGAGTGGGGGAGGAACTGCATAGTTTTAGAAAAAAACAACAACAACAACATAGGTATAATTTAACTGTGAAGGGAGGACTGTAGTATATGTATAATACAAGTCTTGTTGCGGGCCAGAAAGCATTGTAAACAACGGAGAAACAACTAAAGTGCGCAGCTGCCATGCAACAAACAAATGAGTGTAGCATCAGTGTTGCGATGTAACGGCCGTGAACTGACCCTATTATTAAATTCGCGGTTATAATGTGACTTCAGTTAGCACTCTTATACATAATAACTTGATTAATAAGATTTTTTTACTACGAAAAAATAGTTTAAAGTCTTAGATATAGTCTCAACTAAAATGTATGTTATTATTTGACTGAACAGTACTTTTTTATTTGTAATCTTTTGTAAATTGCTGTTGTTGGAGGTTCTTTGTGTTTTTGTTGTAATTCCTGTGAAATTAAATATATTATATTAATCCATTTGAAGCTTATTAGACGTATACTATAACATATTTAAAAAAAAGTCGTCTGCTGTTTATATTTATAAAGCTGAAGACGCTTAAAGAATAAACTATACTAGCGCTAGCAAAAGTTGTAGTTTATTTTCAATGTTTTATTAAAATTTATTTTATTATGTCTTTAATACAAATATATATTATTTTATGTAGTTATTTATTATATTCCTACTGATTACTACAAATGTGTAATGTGATATTTTATAATAATAATAATATTAATAATAATAAACAGCAATTATTTAAAAAAAATACAGGAATTTTCTGACAATTAGTCTTGTCTTCTTTTCCAAACGAAAAACAATCCAAATTCAAATTTTCGTGATAGGAACGAGTTCATACTTTTCCAAGTGCTTGTGTTAAAATGGCTCCAAATAAATTAAATAAATCGGCGAGTAATACTGGGAAGAAACTAGTTCTGATGGCTAGAAGAACAAATATATTTCAAAACTTTACCTCATCTGATTCTTCTGAAGAAGAATGTCAACTAAATAGAGAACAGAGCCCTGATAAATGCTCAACAGTATCAAAAGTCAGTCAGATGACAACAAAGCGAAGATTTTCAACGGTTGTTTTCGGGAAAACCGACGAAGAACGTACAACTGAACCAGATTATGATAATGAAATGTCCAAAATGTTGAGTATGTTCAGTACTGACGTTAACAAAGCTCTTCTCGCTAAAAGGAAACGTCTGGAACAATACAGTGAAGGTATGGACAAGGACAACCAACAATAGACAAACTACAATGATATTCCAGATGTTTGATAAAAGTATTACAACAATGAATTTTCTCTTGAACTGGGTCTAGGTGCGCATAAATACATGTTTTAGGATAAACTAACAGATTTGGTAACTAATTTAGAACCTTTATTTTGCTCTGTTCCAACTCCTAATGAGTAAATACATGTAGACATTTTCTATAGATTTTTATAAAATTATCACATTGTAGAGTGGTTCTTTGCAGGTTCTATTAAAGGAATATTAATTTCAGATTAATGCTTGAATTAACTACCCAAAATATATTTATGTTTTTATCAAAAGGAAATATAATTTACACCTATTAGGTGTAATTTAGCTAGCATTTAAAAAAAATTATATGCTTATCTGAAAACATTTTCTATAGTTATATTACAAAAGATTTTATTTTCTGGGTGAAAAAAGTTTTTATCGTCAATCTTTTTAAGCTATCTTAAGATTTAAAAACTTCAAAATAGTATCAACATAATGTACAATCCTTGTTTCACATTGTACACTCAGTTTTAGTAAAATATGGACTCATCAGCTAGGTGGTCCTGACAGAGGGCTTAGAACTAACTGCACTTCTTTGTAGAATGAGAGCGTCTATATTTTATTGAAGCGTGTATACAAACAAAAATTCATATTAACAACAACAAAAAAGTCATAAGAACTATTTAGGCTTGCCAAGTTTATACCAGCTTGCTTCCTTTTGAAACAGGAACTCAAGTTTTGAATACTTGACTGGTCACATCAAGGGATGGAGGTTTCCATTTGGTGTTGCATCCTTGCAGATGTATTCTGGCATGTTTCCTTAACATTTATTCTCCTTGTCATGTACCCTTAGAGTGTTGAGTGTAAGTGGCAGATCTTACAAGTGGGCAGTAAATGTGCCTCACCTTTTTCCAATACACGCAAATCTTATCACAATACTTTCAGAAAAATTGTTTGTTTGTTTTATTACAGCAACGATACAAGCCAGTCAGCTGAAGATTGAACAAATGTGTAGGTCCCAGGCCACAGAAACCCAAAGATCACTGGAGGAGATGCGGACACAATTGACTGCCTCCCTGGATCAGTGTGAGAAGGACATCAAACACTCGGAGGAACAGGTGACTCACTCTAGCACTCGGTGGAACAGGTGACTCACTCTAGCACTCAAGAGGAACAGGTGACTCACTCTAGCACTGATAGGTACAGATGACTCACTCTAGCACTCGGTGGAACAGGTGACTCACTTTAGCACTGAGAGGTACAGATGACTCACTCTAGCACTCGGAGGAACAAGTGACTCACTTTAGCACTGATAGGTACAGATGACTCACTCTAGCACTCGGTGGAACAGGTGACTCACTTTAGCACTGAGAGGTACAGATGACTCACTTAAACATTTCTGAATCTGAAATTATTTTAAATCATACTTCCTGTGCTTCATGACGAAGGGGTTGATTGGAAATGTTTGCTCATTTTCTTGCTCTTAGAAGGTTTAAGTTCTCATTTGGAGCTGGTTTTCATGGCTGAAAGAGCTCGACTCTACAGACCTTGGTTCGATTCTGGAACCCAAAGAATTTACTAATTTGTGTATCTGCTCATCCTGTTGCACAGATAGTAAGTACTACTCCAGGTGCTAGGTTTGGGTGTGGAATGGAACGTACTAAACTAGGTTAGTTTGTAAGTCATATCCTGATTCAGTCCTGTAATTAGAAAGTGTGTGTTACATCCCCCAGGATCATCATTGTCTGTTTGAAAATAAAGTTTCAATTTCACTTTTATTTTGTAGGAAGATAAGATTAAAAAGGTCACTCAACAACAAATCAAAGTCCTTCAGCAAAGCCGCACCACTTTGAAGGAAAAGTTGTCAACTTTGCGTGAACTCTGTGCTTCCATTTCTGAGGTGAGTAGTAGCTTGAAGGGCCTAGACCTATATTTATAGTACATTCACGACCTTAGTTTACTTGGATTACAGCTCTAAAAGTTATTAGAAATAGTCCCGCTGTCACTTTGGATTGAAAACGTATAATAATGTATGAATGTGATAGTTAACCACAGTAATTTAGGCCAATATTATTTATATTTATTTGAGGTCGACCACAAAGCTTATTTATTGTTTTATTCCACTTAATTTTTTTAAATTATTATTCATAGCACTTACACAAACAGTCTAACGAAAATAGCTTCAAAATGGCGACCGACAAATTTAAACCATGTGATTGAACATGACAAAAACAAGTTCTTTTCATTGATGCACCCACACAGTGGATATATACATATTTTGAAATACAATAAAATAATCATAAAATAATTTATCATATATAAAAAAAAATGATAAGTATTTTCTCTTTTTGAAGTAAATACAATGCCTGTATTAAAATGTATTACTGTATTTTCTATATTACACATCATAGATTACATTCCAAAACAAAGAATAAGTACTTTCAATTATGTTAAAAATATTGTTTTGTTCTGGATAAAAAGAAATTACTTAAAGTAATGAAATAGTGTGAGAAAACTTAAGTTTATGTTATTTTAAATGTAAAATATAACATGTAATTAAAATTTAGCATTTATAAAACAAAACAGTGATCTTTTACAGGTGTTGGCAACCCCAAACCTAAACATATGATTTTTAAACACTGTCATCCAGGTAAAAACTTATCGTGAACAGACTCTTTGTTACCACTTGAAGTTCCCAGACCTCTACTTATCTTTGTGTTCTATTAGAAAAGTGAAGAGCAGGAGACAAAGCAGAAGAAAGAGTACGAGAAGGTGCAGACAGAGCTGACAGAGGAGTTAACGTCGCTGCAGAGGAAGCTAATGACGGAGATTCAGAAGGAAGAACTGGCCATCATGCAGAAGTCACTGCAGAAAGCTTTCTTCATGTAACCAACTCTTTGTTCTGCATAGCCACAGGCATTCATACCCTAGGTCAATCTTGTAACTTAGCATTAGAAATGGTTAACATAACCTTTAAATACCGTAGTCAAGTCTCCTTTTAAAGGAGAATATTTGTTACAGGAAGAAGTTATGGAAACAAAATATAAAGTAGCAATATTACATTAATTTTATTCTGAGTGGTCATAGTTTACATCAATATTTTACCAACTAACACTACATATTCTGGAGCTGCGCAGAGATTTGAAAACTCCAACTTCCTTTGAAAATTTGTTGACTTGTTTGGGAGTAAAAATTTGGCTGCAAAAATATTACTAAACTTTGCAAAAAAAATTATTGACAGCTGAAATTCAGTATGCTTATTTTTTAATTTTCTGTTATGCTGCACTTCGTTTACCCTGAAAGTTAGCAGTCTCACCTTGATGTAATCCACTATGGCTTATCTTATAAGATATGCCATGGTAAAATGAAGCACAGTAAGCTTGATACATTTCAGATTGAATGAAGGTTACATGATAAATTTGTAGAAATTGAGTCCTGCTGTAATATCAATGCAATTTATCAATTTTGGCTGAAATTTGTACATTTTGCACGGCTTGCAGAAGCTAGCCTCCTCAAGCCTGTTATTTAATTTTTATTTATGTTCTTTGTGTTTTAGTTTGAAAAGAACATATTTTTTTCATGTTTATATGATATCTTGGCTTGAAAATTTTCTATAACCTATAGTCTATCAATACCATGGTATGCTTGTTTGAAGTAAGCTGAGATCTAACACGATTTCTATGTGTACTTTCACTGGTTGCAGGGAGGAGGGGGGGTTATTTGTACAATAGGAATCAGGGGAGGGGCGGCAGGCACGATCAGGCCGATAGATGGGGGAAGGAGGAACTTTCCTTTAAACCCCTCACCACCACCACCGATATGAAATCCGGGGTACGTAATTGTTTTAGACAATATTTAGTGTCACAAGTTGCATAGATTAGACCCTATTTTAATATGTTTCAATGTAAGACAATTTTTATAAAATATCTTGACTTCAATTTGGCTTCACTTTGAATTGAAAAAGCTAACTTTGCACCCTCCCAAAGCCCAGTGATATTTTCAATGTAACGGACAGTTTACATTGTCATATTTTTTCGGTGCCAATCATTATTGGTATGTCAACTTGGCAGTGTAAAGCTCAATATGCATGAGAATTAAAGAATTTGAATAACATATGTTCTGTTTAGTTACAAATCTGAGCCCTCAAATATTTTGGTTTCAATAGTTAGTAAATTATCCAACACTTAACTCAGTTGGTAGCATGTCTGCTTACTGAGCTAAGGGCCCTGGGTTCAATTCCCAGCGTGGCCAAACAATTTATCACTTTGATAAATTAATGGCTGGGGACTGAATGTCGTGCCTGTCCTAGTCTTTAAGTTAGATAATAAGGCATTTGAAGCTACAAAAGGCCTAGCCAACGGGTAGTGGACAATATATGACTTGCATAAAAAATTGACCCAGACCATAGGATGGAAACAGTGATGGATGTAACGTTAGTAAATTGTCATGCTAGCTGAAAATGTGCACTATTTGTAACTGGCCTTGTAAACCTCGATATGTGTACCAATATACAAAGAACTCTTGGTCTTTCAGCCACATTCAAATCCAACTCAACTGTCCCGCAGGTAAATAATTGCACAATTTTAGTGTAGACCTTTATTCGCATGACAATTGGATTGGCATGGTTACTGACATAAGTAAAATATGACAATGTAAACACTACTTAAGGCCATGTAGTAAGAGGGTTCAACAAATACTCTTCTCTTAGCCATTATCATTTGTGTCCTGTTATGCGTATTGTGGTCAGTCCTGTTTTAAAGTCAGATCGCAAGAGTTTTGGGTTGCATTAATTGACTAGTTTTTTCAAGGGTGTGGAAAAGTTAATTATCAAAAGGTGATAAATATATATTTTATTTGCCTTCCCTGCACTGAAGCACAAGTCAAAACAGTAACACATAATAAAAAACATCAGGGCGTGGAGTCAAGAGTCGGTAATAATGTATTGACCCTGGCTTCAAAATAAAAATTAATATTACTATAACTATATATATTATTATTATTATTTAGGAGCAAAATTTGTAATTTGTATTGGCAAATTTATTTAAATATAAATTCACAATGCCAAATAACTAACTTCCCATGAAATAATATGTATTGGAGCATTTAACTACAGTAAATTTGTTATTACTAATTAATATACATTAGCCTTTTATGAAGAAGTCTTTAGTTGGACAATAGAAAAATAGAGGAGTCGAAGGCTTGGTGTACCCACACAGCACAGCTCAGCAAAACACTCCAATAATTCATGTCATGTGACATCTCGCTGAGATAGTCCATTCTCCCACCTGTTGGGGAAGATGCCGTGTGGCATTTAAATAATGAAGTGATTTTAGCATTGCATCTTAATACTTATACACGTGTTTGTTAACATGCGTTAGGGTTTTACTTTCATATATGCTTCATTGTTCTACAGTTCTATTATATTTATTTAATGACAACTAGAAAACCATAAATTATGGTAGATAAATCTTTTGAAATTTTGTCTTAAAAAACAACAAATTTTGGTTTGAGAATTACTAAATAAAAATTGTTATTTAAGTCTTGAAAACATTAAAAATACCTCAATAGGGAAAAAAAACATATACAATTTTTCCTAATTTTATGAAAGGGATGACAAAAATTAATCTAATTTTTATTTCTTTATATCAAATAAGCTTACTACTTTTGGGATTTTAATTAGATAATGTACCAAATAAAATTATAAGAATAATAATCTGTGTCTATTAGTCGATAATATAATATTATGTAAATATCGATGGTCATGGTTGTGGTAAACTACTACAATTCAACAATAAAATTTCAAATTACATTTTTAAAATCAAAATGTATACATGGAAAGCGTTATTTATGTAAATTATGGAATAATAAAATCAAATTCCATTGTAAAACAAGAAAATTCATTCAAAAACTTGGAATTTTGCAGAAAAACACAGTTATTTAGTTTTATTTCCAAAACTTAAAAATATGCCAGTTTCTATGCTTTCAAATGGGATTTTTCACATGTTTCAAGAAAAGTAGGTGTCTGTAGTTATAAAATGCTTAATGCACTTTATTTCATACAATTAGGGGTGTGTGTGAAGATTCAAAATTTGTACTTGGCTTAAAAAAATCTGTTTGGAAAAAGTTCTGACTTTGACAATAAAAACAAAGACAGAATACTCATTTTATGTGTCAATTATTGCCATTCTGAGCTGTTATATACATTTTAAATTAATATTAATTTGAAAAAAACTGAAGTGAACTGTAAGTTGTGGTAGTAACTTCATTTATAAGATTAAAACAAACTGTGCAATGAAACATTTTAAAAGTAATTTTAATGTGTAAAGTTACATAAATAACCAAAATATAATATTTTTTTCAATCAGAAAACAACAAAAAGTATCAACATTTTGAGAATATTTAATATCTTCGATAAGTAACTTAATTCATTGATTTATGAATTATTTTATTGCCAACTTAAACTTAAAAGGAAGATTTTTTTCACCGCATTTTACTAAGTGAGAAATCGTAAAAAGCATATTGTGTTTATCCTAATCCTCTTTCCTGTAGAGTCTTCGATTCATAACAAAAACTGGCATAGTAACTCTGGAGATAGTAAATGAAAATGTGCGTCCAGAAAATTATGATCATGAAACAAACAATTAACTGGACTGCTGATGAGGGGTAGATCTGGCCTTGAATCCCGGTCGGTTGCATTGAGGGTGGTTTTTCATAAATGGTTTCTCACTCTCCCTTTACATAAATTCAGGTACACTTCCTCTAAATTCACCCTTCCTCACTAATAAACTATAAGCGTAATTATTACATATGTGTGTACGTAAACTAATAATAAAATGGGGGTGCTAAAAATAAAATATGGCAAATATTTTTTAGTGGTTAAAACATCGCTACACAAACCCAAAGGTTGGGGGTTTGAATCCTGTGTAGATATGAAATGAATTTAAATATCTAAAACATGTCAGAAAGGTATAAACTATTTTAGTTGTGATACTTGTCCATCCATTATCTTCTTAGAACTTCACTCGGTGGAAGAGGAAAGAGCCCACCACAAAATGAAACTCCTGTTTCCTGGGCCTCAATGATTGTCCCACTCTGTAATGCTCAAACTGCCTGAAGCACTTGTAATGGCCTTTTAGCCTAAACTCCTAAGTCTTTTTTCCTGGTGCTCAGTGTGATCACACTCAATATCGCCGAAACTGCTTCTTGAAACGCTCGTAGTGGTAGTCGTCCGTGGCCTTCTCCCCGCCCTCCCTAGTTCTCTTGGAGTTGTCATCCGGGGCAGAGCCCACTGCCACTGTCTTCTTCTTCTCCTCTACACGGCGTTCTCGTCTCTTGGGGGGTTCCGGGTCCTCAATGTTGACTAGAACAGATACAGGTGCTCATTATAGGTTCACTTACTTAACAACACAGTGCTACAAGTTAGCGCCTAATACTACACATCCAACCTTAGCACCTAAATATTTATTAAAAAAAGATAGAGTGGACCCAGAGACAAATACCTCCCAGGAGTGAACCGGGATCCCATCAACTTGAGGTCATTCTCTCTCCATTAAGCTATATTTTAAAAAAATAATCAAAATATTGTCAAATGGCAAAATGCACCTTAAATTAATATAATGTGAGTGCACAGCTAGTAACATGTCAAGTTCCTACTCATATCTGTATAGTCTTGGACAGCTAATAAGATATCGAGTTGCTACTCACATCTGTTGTCTTGGACAGCTAATAAGATATCGAGTTGCTACTAACATGTGTTGTCTTGGACAGCTAATAAGATATCGAGTTGCTACTAACATCTGTTGTCTTGGACAGCTAATAAGATATCGAGTTGCTACTAACATCTGTTGTCTTGGACAGCTAATAAGATATCGAGTTGCTACTAACATCTGTTGTCTTGGACAGCTAATAAGATATCGAGTTGCTACTAACATCTGTTGTCTTGGACAGCTAATAAGATATCGAGTTGCTACTAACATCTGTTGTCTTGGACAGCTAATAAGATATCGAGTTGCTACTAACATCTGTTGTCTTGGACAGCTAATAAGATATCGAGTTGCTACTAACATCTGTTGTCTTGGACAGCTAATAAGATATCGAGTTGCTACTAACATCTGTTGTCTTGGACAGCTAATAAGATATCGAGTTGCTACTAACATCTGTTGTCTTGGACAGCTAATAAGATATCGAGTTGCTACTAACATCTGTTGTCTTGGACAGCTAATAAGATATCGAGTTGCTACTAACATCTGTTGTCTTGGACAGCTAATAAGATATCGAGTTGCTACTAACATCTGTTGTCTTGGACAGCTAATAAGATATCGAGTTGCTACTAACATCTGTTGTCTTGGACAGCTAATAAGATATCGAGTTGCTACTAACATCTGTTGTCTTGGACAGCTAATAAGATATCGAGTTGCTACTAACATCTGTTGTCTTGGACAGCTAATAAGATAGTGAGTTGCTACTAACATCTGTTGTCTTGGACAGCTAATAAGATATCGAGTTGCTACTCACATCTGTTGTCTTGGACAGCTAATAAGATATCGAGTTGCTACTCACATCTGTTGTGCTGCACAAAGTTGACAGCCATGTTGGTTGGAACAAACTGCGAAGGACCGTCCTTCTTGCTGTGCCGCTCCCACAGGAGCTTCAGCTTGGCTTCTTCTGTGGCTTCAATGTTGCGTATCTTGGCACTGCACGGGGAAACAAACAACATTTAAGCTAATGGTTCAGAGAGTACAAAAATACAACAAAGAAGAAAAAGTATTAAAAAAAAACTATTTAAGAAATAAAACATTTCTGGTTGTGATTGTTTTACACTTCCATTTGTCGGATAGAAGACTTACTCTATGCCTAGGTCCACCTCGGGTATGCCACTCAGCATCTGGTTGGACAACATCTCCTCTGAGCGCTGGGTAGACGAGGCACGTAGGTGGTCAGGTACGGCCAGAAGTGCAGCCTCCTCCGGGGAACAATACTTGACGTCGGTGGATTCACTCTCCTCCACCTCTTGCTTCGATCCCTTCACCATCTTCCCCTTCCTCTTACAGAGCTGCTCCTCAATGTACTTCATCCTGCGACACACCAACACAGCACTACCTTTAACACCTAAGGGGACCATTTATTTATATCCATAAGAACATTTACTTGATATTGAAGCTTACTACAATCTCTCTAAGGCTAGACTTTGTGTCTGCCTGTAAACTGCCATGTATGTGAATTGTTTGGTTCCCGTCCCAATACAATGTTCTTGTGTGGTTTGTACACTCACATCTCCTCGTCCTCGTCCCGCTTGTTGGTCTCGGCGGAGAACTGGGTCCCGATACCGGTGTCGTAGGCGTCGTCCACACGTTTTATGTTCCCGTCCTTGAGAGCCTTCATGTTGATCATCCCACCCATCTTCAGCTTGAAGGGGTCCGTCTGAGGAAAACACGTGGGTGTAGTGTCACATGCAAACTGGATCACCAGTACGTCGCTTGGCCGGCTAAGTTACCGAGGGTTGAGATGTGTATACAAACTAGTTTACTGGAAATATAACCGTAGTATCTTAAACAAACTGCAGTGAATGTTACATACACATCACCAGTTCGCCAAAACAATGTTTGTGAACAACTGTTTGAAAAAATTGGGGAATCATTTTACTTTGTAGTCAGAAAAACCATCAATTTTATTCTAGAGTTCGAGTGGCCACCCTGGATTACCTGGCAGAACTGGTACCATTTGTTCAAACGTCATGTTCCCTGTGTTTAGAACTGATGCAGGTGAGACCCCAAGTCCACTTACATTGGAGACGTCATCTTCGGCCGGCACTTTCTTTCCCAGCGCCAAACTGACGATGCTGACTCCATTTTGCCTCTTGCGCAGACTCAGCAATGTCTTCATTTCTTTCAGTGTACGCCTAGAGAAAAAAAAAAGAGCAACTGTCTGAACATTTTATACATCAACACACATGTTAGAGAATAATATTTCACTATACGTAATAGCTTTTAAACTAGATGGAAGAAATAAAAAGCTATACAATTAATTAAAAGTGAAAGGTAAAGCTTGGGGGACGAATGAGTATAGTTACAGAAATGATCCATATCTCAATCATAATCAAATAAATTGACACCTGGACATGGGGATCGAACCCAGGACTTTTGGCTTAGCGTGTCAATGCTATCCAGGTTTCGTCCCATGCTCAGGATCATACTTCTTCTCATATTTTAAGGTAGAAACTGTGATGAACATGTGAATATCATCGGCTACTAAAAGCTAGATTAGAGGTCATAGCAATTTTAAGATAATTACATTGAAATCTCACCACTATACAAAATATTTTTTGATTCACACAATTTTAAAGTATATATGGGTTTAAAACAATTCTTCATTCTGTTGAGTCAATGTTGTTACAACAAAAACACTAAACTACATTACTATTAGTCTTAATACAGCCAGATTATTATTATGAATGATGATTTCTCCCATCAAACAATGATTGCTTACTTCCCCTAGTGATAGAATAACTTTGTTCTTTGTTTAATATTGCCCGAGACATTTAAATCTCCAAACTAGCGTCAAAATACAGTAGGAGCAACTTAAACTGTATTAGTAGTAGCTATTCAATCTGCTGTCTTAAGTATGTAACAATACTAGTATAGTAAACATATTATAAGCTCATAAAGAAAAATACAAGTCTGATATAAGCAGGGGCAGATTTACCATAGTCCTAGTAGGCATGTGCCTACAGCAGCAGATTTGGAATGCTAAAAAAAATACAGAGGCCCTATCATTTTCTGCCAGTTAAAATAGTTGTATGGCTTCATCGTGTGTGTGATTGTTGTGGTTTGCTGTATCTGCGTACCAACATAACAGAGTATCGCCTTAATTCACCCACAATCGTCTTAATTAAAGGTTACTTAATGGATAGAGGGGATTTGTCTGGCATCATCGACCAGTTCGCTCAGCAGAAATCAAGGAGAAAGATACTATAGACTATTTTCTTATTGTGTACATGCAAATATTTTATCTGTAGTAACATGTTCTACAGTCTATTAATGAAGACCTTTTATTTTAAAATTATATAAAATTTGAATATGTGTTGTGATAGTGTAAGAGTATTTATTTCAATTTTTTATGTCTTTGCTTTGATTCTTACTATTTATAAAACCTCACTATGATAAACAGTCAAATAACGTAAGGCCTTTTTACATAATTTCACAAATAACACTTGTGTATATGGTATATGTGTGTCAGCATATGTCGGGGTGGTAAGGGGAAACGAGGATCTAGAAGGTTAGAAATTAAGGTAGGAAAAGTGGGCGGCAAATTATCTATTGCCTTTGGGCGGCAGAGACGTAAATCCACCCCTGGATATAAGCCCCAAGGTTCCCCGGTTTATAACATATTGAAACATTGCATCAGACCATTTTGATTAATTTGGGTATAAAGACACGGTGCTAATAAAAAGTGGGTTATTTTTATAGTAATGTTGGTACAAAATGTTTTCGCATTTGTGTCCTGTGTCTTGTCTCCGTTTGTTGGGCTGGGAGCCTATATTGTAAAGTAGGTCTAGTTAACTTAAATTAAATATAAATTTGTTGAAGTTTTGTAAAGTATCTTTCCTCTTTCAGGTTTGAATAAAGCGTCCCAAAACTAACTACCCTTTCAATTGTAATTTATTTCAAAGTAACACTAATCCAGAGAGTAAAGGTGGAGAAATCCAAGATAGCTCGTTATGCTTCAAACACGATAGCGAAGTCAGGTTAGACAGATGAAGAGGTTATAAGTACACAGACTTGCCTTGTTTCTGCTTCACCCTCACTTTCGCTGCTCTCGTCTGAAGAGACACGTCTTTGTCTAAGAGGTTTCTTTGATTTTCTTTTAAATTCAACATTTGTCTCATTCGCCATGTTTTGTTATGAATCAAGTAAGTGAAGTAACACGTAAACAAACAAATTATGGCGAGAATAAGGTATGCCTGCCAACTGTTAAAGTTGGTAATTGGGAGTAAGGTCTTTATAAACAAGACAAGAACGCTATTGTAAAAGAGAGAAATAAATGTTCGGGTATCTCCTTCTCTCTTACACATATACAATTCAATGTGACATTTTGACATTGTTCGATAATATAGGTATGAATATATGAGATACAGCAATGTATGTTTAATCAAATGTAATAGACATGTTAGTAAAAAATTTGAACAGTATTTAACTAAGTTTGAAATTCGTGTCTTGTTTCTTCAAATAAGTTTATGTAGGCTGTGATATAGTAATAATTCTTATAAGCCTCAAACCTAAATGATCGTTTGAACGTAAGACCATTACACAAAATTTGTCAATCAAACAAATGTAATCAATTTTTTTTAGCACTATGTGTTACTACCCGTTCAATTTATACGCTTATGTACTAATTACGTTAAGGATTTTATGTTAAATTGTATATCCTTTAATGAAAATATTTCTACACTCAAGAGTAATAATATACATCATTATTTTCAAACAACAATTTTATGCAACAAATACATGTTTTCTCACAAGAACTGTAACACTCCAAACCCCTCTTAATGATAATAACAACAGTGGTGGCTCGTGTATAGGCACTGTGGAACTGCAGCACCCCCTATTTACACTTAATATTATCGATAACATTTAATATAATGAGTCCTTTTTTCTTCAATTCTTTCTTTAGTTTTGTAGTACAATATATATTCCTTAAGCTTAATGTCAGTACTTCGGTAGCCATCCCCCAGTTTATGAAAAATATACAAAAATCTTTGTATGGAACTGTGTGCTTCACAGTGCCAGTAACGTGGTTTGACTGTTGTGCGCATGCGCACATAGGAGGGGGTAGGGAGGAAGGCGGGACTTCCAGGTAGATAGAGCACTGTTGCTATCGCAGTGCCGGATCTGGCATGATAATGGAAGGAAGTTTTTATTTACTCAGCGTGTGTTGTGCTTAAAAAACGTGTACCATATTCTTGAATGTGATAAAGTGTTGAAGAATGTAAAATTAGATTATTATTCTGCTATTCTATTCATTTTATTTCGGTTATTTTATTTAACAGAAAGACTAAATGCACTTGCAGTACTTTCATTGGAGAAAAATTTCCTCAATTGTCATCCAGAGATCAAGGAGAAAATTATTGAACTTTTTGCGCAAATTAAAACAAGAAGAATGGAGTTCATTTTTAAATGAATAGATCAAGCTTGACCTGTAACAATTTAAGTTAAAGTAAGTAAAACAAGGCTTTTTTTTGTTGTTAAGATTTTATCAAGTTCCTGAATAAATTTCCTTTTTATAAATGTTTTATTCCTTTTACACAATTTTAAAACAAAGGCAAAACATTTTCTGGAGCAGCACCCCCACTAATTTTAGCTACGAGCCACAACTGAATAACCAAAATAATACTTTAGATAAAAAAATATTAGTTTGGCTAGATCAAATTTCGAAAAACTTTCCTTTAGACTCTTTAGGAGTAGTTTCCCATCTCAGGACTATGGCTGGTTCACTCAGTCGAAACAGATGCCAGGTTTTTATGAAGGAAAACGCGCGGGGGGAGGTAAATATCAAAACAGACTAAATAGTAAATTTGTATAGTTAAAGAAAAAAATACCACTACAATTTATATTACAAAGAAAAAAATACAGTTATTGGAATAGCCCTGGCCGGTCTGAAGAACCAAATACAAGTGCACTACGTCACACAACAATTAACGTGTATTATCACTGTACCCTTGTACCTAGCATCAACAATACGATAGGAATTTTTACAGCCCTTTATGCTACAAAGAAAATCATGACAGTTATTTGAATAGCCTTACCTGGTCTGAAATACCGAACACTAGTGCACCAGACATCAACTGACCTTGCACAAGCAAGTTGTTATTAAGAAAAGTATGGATGAGAAGGAAATTAAAAGAAATAGAACTAATCAGCTCTCTGTGCAGAAGAAAGTGAAAGGTATAAAGTAGGTTGACCTTGGGAACTAAGCATCAGTTTTCACTAGTGAAAGTAAATAAAATAAAGTGAAGCGGTAAGTTGACCTTGGGAGATGAGCCAGGATAAGGTGACTCATGCTTATTTAACCATGATAAGGATAAAAACTGGACATCACAAAAACAAATATTAATACAAGTAACAATACAAATGTTTATTTAGTATATAAATATGTAATATGCCTTGCTCAATGGCAAATAATTAATAGTTGTTTTATGATAAGGAAAAAATGAGGTCAAAGTAATAATTAAAATGAATTAAATCAATAAAATTCAATTGTGAAAAAATGTGACCCCATATTTCAAATTAATTCAAGGCAAGAATTAAAAATTTATAAGATAATTTTATATAAAGGACTGTTTAATTAAGTGAATTTATTTTTTAAATTTATTTTGTTCAGAAGGTTTACCGTAAAGAATTCGGTGATGAGTAATTGATTGAATAAATAACACAACCCATATCAAAATTTGAGTTTTAATAGAAGTTAATGGCTTATTGATAATTAAATTAAACATTTTATAATTTTTTTAAATATTTATATTTAATTTAAGCATTTCAAAATTTAATTTAAATTTAAGGTACTTCAGCTATTAGCTTATATTAATTTTCAAGATGTTTCATCTTACACAATTAAATTATATTTGAATTTATTAAATTTAAACTTAACCTAAACATTTTATCTAAGCTCAAATACAACGTTAATTATTCAACCAAGGCAATTTATAATGTTAAACAATATTATGTTACAAGCATTCTAAGAAAAGTGCAACGAACAGTGCGACATTAGGAATTTTTTTAGTGTAATAAAGAAAGTAAGGAAAATAAAATGAAACACTATATATAAAAAATAAAACATAACATTCGTTCTGTTTATTCATTGACAAGATTTAACATTGAAAATAAAAGCAATCAATTATGAAAACAAAAAAATATATAAGTATATCATAATTGTTTTGTTATACAAGGAATCTTGAATTAATGTTTACACACATACACAGTTTATGTAAAACTACTCTCTACATATTCATTAATGTTTAATTTTAAGAATAACAAAGGTAAAGTATGGCATAGTTCTTGCGCAGTACGGAATTTGCTTGTATCAAAATTCATGAAATTCTTTAGGATACAAGCAAATTGGGGAGTATTTTAATGGAGCTATTTTGGACCCCTCACATTTATTTAAAAAGTCATGGATGAAGTGTATTTTTCTTTAAAGAACTCTATCTAAATTTTCCTTTTAATACTTCATACATGGATGATCGGGTGTTTTCAGAAGTAATTTTAATATAATACGTTTTAAAACTTTTATTTATTTAAAAAGCTCCCTTCGTTCTATTTGAAAATCAGATGATTATCTGGCTGCCTTTACCCAATGGGAAGCCAGCCTTCGCAACACCAGATTGCCATAAGTTATCATATTAGTTAGTTCTAGCACTGGTGACAAGGGGTCCAAGAAGCAAGGGGTAGGTCATATATAAGAAGCTTGTGCTTATAGAAATCCAGAGAAAATATCAGTCTTTAACAGCACTTGCTCTGGCTCTCCGTGTCAGTTTGTAATTTAATTATGCACAATTTAATAGGATTTAAAAAAAATAACAATAAACAGAATTTACAGATATATAAATATGTAGAAATGTGTTAGAAAATTAGAAAAATTAAATAAATATTGAACATATTTAAAAATGAATATAACTTTTTTGAGATATTTATATATCTCCCTCATCTAATTGTTAGAATATACCTATAGATAAAACATAAAAAAAATCAGTTCATTAACTATTATAGTTTCTGAGAAAAATGTATCTAAATGAACCATCATTTAACATTGGTTCTATAGGGTAAGGTGACTCCCCTTAACATAATATAAATTGGAGTCGACTAGACTTTTTCGGTGACCTGGTGGTCTAGGGGTAAGGTGTCAGACTTCTATGCTGGCGGCCGGGGTTCAATCCTCGGTCCCGGCAAAGATTTATCTGATTACCAAACCCTTCCTTCACCTCTGACAAGACATCTTGTGAATGTGGGGAATGCCAGGCCTCCACCGTGGTTCGGATTCCACGTTAAACTGTAGGTTCTCCATTTCATCTCATTATCATCCTACCATTACACATTAGCGTAAGTGCGTATAACCCGAACGGGTAGTAAGACGCGGTGCTAATAATAATAATAATAGACTTTTTCCCCGTCAATTATTTAATTTTAATTTTCAAAGCATAAATTAATATTATCATGGTAAAAAAAAGGTCGAAAGGGAATTTTGAAATACAAATAGCCAAAAATTAATTTAGTTCTTACATTTTAAAATACGCAGATGTGTCCAAGATTTATATCCTGCCAAGAGTGAAGTATCCTCCGATCTCCTGGCGGTATTTATTTGATATCTTTACTCAAAGAGGGGGAAGGTAGGGGTTACATACAAGACAGAAACAAAGAAAAAGGGGGGTAGTTGGTGAAAGGAGAATACGTGACGAGAAGGCCGAAGAAATCCCTAGAACAGGCAGATAAGCTACGTGGCCAGAAATGTCTAACTATTCTTTCCCGGCAGCCTTCGTGGACACTCAATGTTGGCCGGGTCAGTTCACTCACGCATTCAGTCTTGATCACACGTTCGCGTAGCCGGTTGTGTGGCGTGGGATATAGTTAGTTTGGAATGAGTACAGTGAAATGGAGCACGGAGGGTTCAGGATAACATCACATTGTTTAACTATTTGGCAGAATATTATTTGAAGTAATTTAGTGTCTTTTAGGAATTGAACGTTGTAGCTATGATAAGACGCTACACATGGTGATGTAACCAAATAATGATTGTACAAATGATCCCGCGGAAAAACTGAATGTTTGCTAGGAAAATCTAGTTTTTGTTGAAAGCTACTATTTTTTGACTCTATTCTAGGACCTCTAGCCTTGAAAATTAATGTTAATTTCGCAAAATCAGTTCAGCCACTTTATCGCAATTTTAATTACCGGAAATTAGCTTATCAAATCATACACATAGATCACACTAATTTTTTAAAGGCCTAATTAATTTGTATGTGTTTTTTGCGAGATGGTCGTAGTATGGTTTTTTGTCTACAGGTATTTTATATATATAATATGATGATTAAATTCAAAATTGTCCACGCATCACTTAAAACTATGTATTCCGGAGTGTTATTTATTGTATAATACAACAGTCTACTTGTAAATTCAAACGACACTGTTTGATTAAGTACATTACTCTCCCCACATTATTTGAAACTACGCAATCCAGTTTAGGTTGCCTAATTGTGACATAAACTGTCTTTTCATGAAATTGAACTGACACAGTTCTTGGAAAACATCTGACATAGGATGGTAAGCTGTTGTTCGCGTCTTCGCAATCTGTAATAAATCACATAAGTGTCTGATTAGTGTCCCGTCGAAATTTCTGCCTTGGTCGGTGTGAAGTTCAATAGTGACGCCAAACCTGCTGATGAATTCGTCCACCAGAACTCTTGCAACTGTGACTGCCCTCTGGTTTGGCAGAGTGTACGCTTCCACCCAACGAGTAAAGTAATCTGATACAACCATAATTACTTTCTTTCCCCGCTTAGTTCTTGGAAAGGGGCCTAATATATCAGTGGCAACCCGTTGCAGTGGTTCACTGATCCTAAACTTCTGTAGTGGTGCCTTAGCTATTATTTGAGTTTTCCTAGCCGCACAATCAGGACATTGCTGGACCCACGCTGTGGTGTCTCGACGGATATCCGGCCAATAGAACCGTGAGTGGACCTTTTCAACTGTCTTGTGAATACTTAAGTGACCTCCAGTGGGTGTGTCGTGAAAACTTCGTAGGAGCTCTGTTCTAAGCACTCGTGAGACAACCAGCTGAAGTCCATGGTTATTTTCAATTTCTTCAAAACGTCGATAAAGAACACCTTGTTTAAGTTCTAGTTGGTCCCACTGGGCCCACAAACTCGTGGTGGTTCTTCTAAGTGCCACGGCATCCTCATGGGGTGGTCGATTGTTGGCCTCTTTACACTTTATAGCAGGACAGATCGTTATATCATCTAACTGTAACTGACGTAACTCATCAGGTGACACAGCAGGCTTCCACACAGGTGCGGCTAAAACTATGGGTGTGACTATTGCATATTGAAAAGAAATGGGGGTTGTGATTTTTTTTTTAGAGCCCCCATTCTGTAGTTGGCTGCAGGATTTCCACGACTGTGCTTCTGGTTTGAAGGAGCTTGGGCTTGGCATCACATCGGAATTTTCCTCCACACGTTGGCACTGGCGACAAGACATTCTTGAAAGTCCGTCAGCGTTATCGTGTTTCACACCTGGGCGATGTTCTACCATATAGTTGAATCGCGATAGACGTTCCAGTCACCGAGCTACTCGCCCTTCAGGCTCTTTGAAATTGTGGAGCCAGACTAGTGCTCTATGGTCCGTGCGCACACGCACTCCCTCACTTCCTTCAAGATAGCAACGAAAGAAGTGGAGACAGTCAACCAGGGCTAATAGTTCTCTGCGTGTCGCACAATACTGCCTCTCTGTCTTAGTGAGAGGGCGGCTCCAATAAGAAATTACTTTTTCTTCGCCATCTTGAGTCTGGCTAAGTACTGCCCCGATTCCAACTGCGCTTGCATCACAATCCACCAGCCATTCACAGTCCAGACGGGGAAACCCTAAAATGGGGGCGGTCACTAATCTTCTTTTTAGCTCTTCAAAGGCTCTTTCGCAAGTTGTATCGAACAGAAATGGTACTCCTTTGTGGGTGAGTCGCTGTAGAGGTGCAGCAATCATAGCAAAGTTGCGGATGTAGCGGCGATAGTACCCGGCTGTTTGCAGAAAAGAGTTAACTTCTTCCGCAGTTATGGGGGTGGGCCAAGATTGAACCTTATTTACTTTATCTTCTGATGTAGCAATCCCTTGCGCTGATATTCTGTGCCCGAGGAAAGTAATCTGGTCCCGCATAATTTGACATTTCCGAGGCTTGATTTTGAGGCCAGCATCGCGTATTCGTGTAAAAACTTGACGCAAACGTTCCACGTGTTGTTTTTCATCCCGACTCCATATTACCACATCATCTAGGTACGCCATGCAGGTTTTCCACTTTATACCTGTTAACACCAAATCCATGAGGCGTTGGAAGGTAGCCGGTGCATTACAGAGGCCATAGCTCATTACGTTAAATTCGTAGAGGCCATCTGCTGTAACAAATGCTGTTTTGGGACGATCTTCTGGTGCTATTTCGACTTGATGATAGGCGGCTGCCATGTCGAGAGATGAGAACAATGTTGCTCCTGACAAACCCTCAAGTATGTCATCCATACGTGGCAATGGATAGGCATCTTTGACAGTCAGTTCGTTAAGTTTTCGGTAGTCACAACAGAAACGAATGCCACCATCTTTCTTTGTTGTAAGTACTATAGGTGATGCCCATGGTGAGGTAGATGGACTCACCTTCCCTTGTTTCTCCATGTCACTGATGTCCTTACGAATGTATTCCCGGTATTTATATGCAACGCGTCGCGGGTGTTGCTTTACTGGTCTAGCTTCACCCGTTTCAATTCGATGATATGTTAGGTTTGTACGACCACATTCAGAATCATCTTGTGCCACAATATCCTCAAACTCATTTAATAGCGCTATTGTTTCCACACGCGTAACCTCAGAACACTTAGCTTGGGTAAGGTCGAACAATGCAGCTCCTTGACGATATTTGGTTTGTGAGGTTAGAGAGGAGCACATAGGAGAAGATTTTTCTTCTTCAGGTAGGGGGCGGAAGTGGCTCATTGATGTCCCCTTATACAACACAATAGGGTCTGGTGATGTATTTAGAAGTCGGAAAGGTACCCTATTCTTGCGAGCTGTGACCAAAATACAAGCAGAAAGAATGCCGTATTTTGCTGCTACTTGCAGGTTGGGCTCCAAGCAACCTTCCAACTCTTCAAATTCTGAAGCCACTATTCCACCATGTGGTAAAAACAGTTCACTTCTGGCAGGCACGGTGACAGTTTCCGCAAGATTGACATGTGACTCGTGTGTTTGAAATAGGGATTTCTTGGAGTTTGGATACTTAACATAATGACATGGAACTTTAACTCCACCAATATTGAGGACGTCCTGAGAAGTAATTATATCACACTTATGTGCCAATATGAATGACAAACCTAACAGAGCAGACTGGGAAATATCTTTGATTACAAAAAATGTTTGTGTGTACGTAGTATTACCGAGTATGACGGGTAGGGCTACCCGGCCTAAAACTGATAACTGACGCCCACTTACATCATGTATTGAGATCGTTGATGAGACAAGTTGATCCTCTGGCCTCTTGACGAGTTCCCACAAGTCTTCTCGTATTATGCACTCTGTGGCTGCAGAATCAATTAGGAACTCCAGTTTAATGGAGCGAATAGCTCCAGACGCGTAGATCGCAACTGGATTATTTATAGCAGAGATTTCAAGCGCCTGATGGGAGGCCGGTGTAGGTAGGCGAAAACAATCTACATCGGCGATCGCGAGTTTCCCGAAAATGTTGCCACACATTCCCGCCGTACGTGTCCTCTTTCTCCACATCGGAAGCAACGTGGTCCCGACCGATCCCGTGTGACTCCATCCCGAGAGTCACGTTTCTTTACTCGGCACTCGTCCTCTCGATGACCACGGTATTTACAGTAACTGCACTTGAATACTTGACGTGCAGGATCATTCTGTTCTTGGTGACTCACCCGAGACGTAACATGAGGTCTCCTCTCTTCTAAAACCAACCGAAGTGCTCCTACCACTGCCTCTTGAATAGACTGCTGCAATAAAACAGGTGTTATATTTGTCTCTGCTACAGGAGTAGTGGCGGCAACTACGCGTTCAACCGGCGCCACACGCTCAATTTCTGACACTGCCTCCATCATTTCCCCACGACTTACGAGATCTATAACAGTTTTGGCGGGATCCCGGCGCAATGCTACGCGAATGTCACTGTCTTCTATACACTGAATAAGCCGGTCACGGACCAGTTCATCCCGAGATTCTTGATTAAACTGCGGGTACGCTTCCATTGCTAAGCGCTGCAGGTCAATTGCGAGTGTTGTTAAACGCTCGTTTGTCTTGCGGTAACGTGAAACAAACGCCGCTTTCTTTAAATCTGGCAATAATGGTTTTTTGAAAACAATCTTCAACTCGGAACACACTTTATCAAAATCTTTTCTGTCTTTATCTGTGAGAGAACGGTAGACGCTTTGCGCTGACCCAGAAAGGGATAGTCCCAAAAACAAAGGACGTGATTCCTCCTTCCACCCATTAGCTGCGTCCAAGAGCTCGAAAGTAGAGAGCCATTCTTCAAACGACTCATCCGTATCCCCACTAAATTTGGGCGGAAACAAAGCTGAACCAGCCATAGTGCTAAATAATAAATACCGTCACAATTATCTATAATAGTGAAGAGTACCGTTCAGTCGCACTACCTACCAGGTAGCACACACGCACAAAATACAGAGAATATAATAATAGTAAAAATATGTAATGGTTTTGGAAGCACATCTACTACTAAACACTCAAATTAATAACAGTACTAGATTACAAGTTAATAATAAACTATCGTTCTAAGCGTATCACTTTTATACGAAACTATTACACACACCGCATGCCACCAGTGTAATATTTCTTTATTCCACGTTCACATACAGTACCAGCTTAGTCACCGCTCCAAGGCCAGAGCTCACACTACCCGGCGGCCGGGATCTGTCGCCAACCCTAGGGGAGGGAGAATTGTCCCGTTATAACTTTTAAGGGCAACGTTCCCCCCTACCTGCTTGTTTGCAGTCAGTGCTTGTCACTACATATATATATATATACATATATATATATATATATATATATACACATACATATATACATTGGTTGTATGTATGTATATATATATATATATAAGATATTTTTGTGTTCAATCCAGTAAAGACCAAACTTGTTTACTATCCACAGTTTTATTAATATTTGACTAAAGAGTGACGTCTTATTGGCCTTATCTCAGCTGGCTATGCAGCCCCCTTAAGTTTTTTAAACTTGTTTTGGGTGGATATAACTGGGACTAGTTAAGAAGTAAGTTTACTTCATATTGTGGGAAGCCCACTATGTACTTTTGTTTTGGCGTTTCATGGAAAGTTTTTTTTTTTTGTCGAGCATAGTCGGGCCTCTGTTGTAAAGTTTACGCAACGAAAAGACCTGTAGGTTGTCACCTTAGGGTAATTTTATTTCAAATTTTGTAAGAATTTGGTGAAAGGCTCGCTTGGCTGGTGTGAAGCTTAGTTATTTATTGTATTTTAGTCTTCATCTCGTTTGACGATGACGTGAACTTATGTAACGGCTCCTTGCATATAGTTTATACGGCATTGAGGTATTTTTGTGAGTTGAATGTTCAGTTTATTAACTATTATACTGTTTTGTTCCATGCCTCTGGAAAATTAGTTGTAAATACAGATACTTCATTATCATGGCACTAATGTCTGCTTTTGCAAGAACAATATAATGAATCAACTCTATAAATAATCCCAACAATATAATGATATATATAATTTCTTTGTACTCCTTGTTTCAATAAAGAAATGAACTTAGGATCGGGCCGTCCTTCTTGATCTCCCACTGAGTCAATAGGCTGCGACCTACCACGCTTTTATACACTCTGAAGGCTAGAGAAATAAAGGCAGAGGAAGGTCCTACAGGACACGTCAAAGAGCTAGAAGGGGGCTCCGAGCCTAAGCTCATTTCTTTATTGAAACAAGTAATACAAATAAATTAGAGGTATATTTTACATTATTACTCACAATGATTTAATGTGCTTGCGTTTTACGGTCGATTGATGACCGTTAAAGACCCAATAAACTCGCAATTCCAACCGGTTCCTGGTTATCCCGGTTCCACGGCCTCGGAGTGATCGCTGCTGCGCGTGAAAGGACCAGTGATGCCTGTGCTTGGGTGTGATCTAACACAATAACAAAGAAGAAGTACATTTCTTGGCAGTACAAAAACCTCTGTAGATATTAAATTTCTTTTGTTTTGGTAACACATAGAAACATTGTTGATATTATTGTTTGTTTTTTTGATAAGAAAAGTATATTTGGTGTTGTTATGAAGAACTGGCTATTGTGCATAAATAAGACCATTTTATAGGAGTGTGTACTGCTGTGGAAGATGTTGGTGAGAATAAATAACTTATAATTATTGTTGTGGTGTGAACCAATAGAGTTGTGACATTTTACTATCCATCATACCCGTTAGTGGCGAGTTCGGGTACCCAGAGGCCCGAGGCTAAGTCCGGGTTGTTTCTGCACTGGCGCCAGCCGGGCAGGCATATAAATAGTATGTGGAAACAGGGATGTGGACTTATTTAAAGGTTTGAGGCAAGAGTGAGGAAGAAAGAACCCTTACACGGGTGATCCCGGTAGGTGACTTGCGGGGTCGGGGGAATCCTGGCGGATAGATGGCCGCTGATGTGGCGTCCCCTGCCACCGGTATCACTTCTCCCCATGACCTGGTGGCCGCAATGAAGATCACATTGAGTCTATGAAGAAGTCTTTGCTGGGTGTTCCGTAGCAGACGGGGGTAGACCTCCATCATCCCGACTAGAAGCTTTGCTTCGTGTGAGTTCCATCTGAGGGGTACTTAGTTCTTGTATCTTTGCTTACATCGCCAGTGGCAGTTTCAGTCCCCGGGCTTCTGTCGCCACAAGTGTCGGAGTGGCGAAGGAGCCCAGAAATGCCCACGTGTTCTCTTAGATTATTGAGATAATTTTATACTTTTTTTCTTAGCTACGTAGCTACGTACTCTATGTTTACTATATTGGAAGATACCTCTTCCACTAACTTAAACTTACTCTTTATCTTTTGTTTACCTCGTTGTATGGAATTGTTATGATCTGAACAAATTACTATATTACACAAAAAAACAAAACATAGATTTGCGTTTTTCTGTTCACCAAATTCGCTCATAATAATTCCTTTCATTTAGTTAATAATTTTATTCTGCAACTGGTGTGATAAATATTAGGATAGCATAAATTATGTCTTGTTGAGCTAAGAAGGTTATTTACTATTCTATTTAAACTGTGAGCTAGATGGTAAATGAAATCAGGAAAGTTGATAAATATTGAAATTTTATGGCCGCAGCGGTTTCTTGGGTCATGATGCCCTGACTTGTCCTAATGATATTTATTAATTAATTAATAACCCGCCTCGGTGGCGTAGTTGGCTAACGCACTAGTCGTGTTGAGCTAGACTGCTGAGTACGGGGAGATCGAGGTTAGAATCTCGGTCAGGTGAACTGGGGGTGGTTTTTTCTAAATGGTTTTCCACTCTCCCTCCACACAAATGCTANGGGGGGTTCCTAAATGGTTTTCCACTCTCCTTCCACGCAAATGCGGGTTAATTTCCTCTAATTCAACCTTCCTAATTCCTAATCCATTAGCGTAATTAGAACTTAAAGCGTATAACCCGAACGGGTAGTAAGACGCTGTGCTAAATAATAATAATAAATATTAATTAATAATTTGTACCGGCTGCCATCCGGTGCATACTTCTCAAAACTATTCACCCCAAATAACTATGCCATTGTTCTCAGTGAATATTCTAGAATGTATTAGTAAAATATCATAAAGGTATTTATAAAGGTTACCTCACAACAGTCATTTGCTTAGGTTAGAAAATATTAATCTCATTCTTCTGTAAAATTGTTATTTTCGAATTACGCTCTTTCATAAGCAGAGTGACGATGTAGCTAGTGATAATGTGAAATGTTGTAGCCAGTAGTAATGTGACATGTTGTAATAAGTCAGTGTGACATGCAGTCAGTAATAATGTGACATGTTACTAACAGTAGTAATGTGACGGGTTGTTAACAGGATATTGAGGACAATCATAAGCCACTGGTGTACGTACAAGAAAAACCTAAGCCGTAATGATCCTCAGTAGTATATGTTTGTAATAAATAAACCCCTGGATTCAGTAGACCGATAACTCGCCAGGCAGGACGATTGCGCGGGTTGCATTATCGCAATATCACGGCGTCAAGTGAGCTGGTACCAAGACAAGCTTGTCTGCAATACTACGGAACGGGGCTAAAAGAATGGTTGTTAGAGGTATTTCACCAAAATTCGAGGCAAGGCTGAAACAAAATCCGATTTAATAATCGGGTCACCTAACCAATTAGCCACGAAGGATGCCAATAGAGAGTTGAGAGGAACTATTCTATAAATAAATCATGTAGCAAGCAGACTAATATAATAGAATATCACTCTAATATGTAAAAACTGAGAAATTAGTGATGTGATAAAATAAAACTTTAGAAGTTGGTTCACAAATGAGTAAGGCGAGAAAGATTTAGTTAGTGAAAGACATTATAAAGCTATTTAGCTCATGTCAAGTAAATTGCAGGCTCAAAGAGTGCCAAAGCTCTTTTACCTAGCCCCACCATGAACCATGTCTAACTCACGTCAGGCCTTAGAAGGGTCATAGCCCCTCCAATTAGCCCCACTATGAGCCATGCCTAGCTAGCACCAGACCCCAGGAGGGCCAAAGCCCCTCCAATTAGCCCCTCCAATTAGCCCCACTATGAGCCATGCCTAGCTAGCACCAGACCCCAGGAGGGCTATAGCCCCTCCAATTAACCCCACTATGAGCCATGCCTAGCGAGCACCAGACACCAGGAGGGTCATAGCCCCTCCAATTAGCCCCGCTATGAGCCATGCCTAGCTAGCACCAGAGGGCCATAGCCCCTCCAATTAGCCCCCCATGAACCATGCCAAGCTAGCACCAGACCCCAGGAGGACCAAGGACCCTCCAATTAGCCCCACTATGAACCATGCCTAGCTAGCACCAGACCCCAGGAGGGCCAAGGCCCCTCCAATTAGCCCCACTATGAGCCATGCCTAGCTAGCACCAGACCCCAGGAGGGCCAAGGTCCCTCCAATTAGCCCCACTATGAGCCATGCCTAGCTAGCACCAGACCCCAGGAGGGCCATAGCCCCTCCAATTATCCCCACTATGAACCATACCTAGCTAGCACCAGAGGGCGATAGCCCCTTCAATTAGCCCCCCATGAACCATGCCAAGCTAGCACCAGACCCCAGGAGGACCAAGGACCCTTCAATTATCCCCACTATGAGCCATGCCTAGCTAGCAGCAGACCCCAGGAGGGCTATAGCATCCTCCAATTAGCCCCACTATGAACCATGCCTAGCTAGCACCAGACCCCAGGAGGGCCAAAGCCCCACTATGAACCATGCCTAGCGAGCACCAGACCCCAGGAGGGCCAAAGCCCCTCCAATTAGCCCCACTATGAGCTATGTCTAGCTTAGCACCAGACCCCAGGAGGGTCATAGCCCCTCCAATTAGCCCCACTATGAGCCATGCCTAGCACACTCTCTCTCCAGCCAGCCCCCTCGACCGACCTTGGACAGTTCCTATGTGTGTCTCACCTGCATGCGTGTTATAAAGGTGTGTGTGTTCGCGGTCTGATCTTCAGTTGTTGGGTGCAAGTAGTGCGTCACATCGCGCGCGCCACAGTTCCGAGAGGTTAGTCCTTTTCCTCTGCTTCTTTCTCCGTCCGACATGTCACTGGTTCGAAGCCTGACCGTGTCACCAGGTGAGGGACAAAGTTCACTAGAACCGTGGTCCCAGGTGCCAACATTAATATTAATAACGGCTTGTTTTTTAAATAATCGTTTCAATTTTAAATCTCAATTTTTTTTTTATCACCGCGTCTTACTACACGATCGTGTTACGCGCATATGTATTAACTACGATGAAGTGTTAAAGATGAGGAAGCTTGAATTTAGATTATGTGTACCTGCATTTGTGTAGAAAACCATTAGGTAAAAACAATCCTTAGTACACCCGACTGGTATTCAAACCTTGATCTCTCCTTAATCGTCAGTCTAGTTTACTGCGACAGTGACTCCTTAAAACTGGCGGACATTGAACCGGGTTCTTCGTTATTCGATGTTTAAAACTCATAATAAAGGTCTCAATAAACCATATCCTATAGTAATTCCAAAATTTACGAGTTTAGTAGAAATCGGTTTATTGATTTCATTTTTTATCGTTGTCTAGATACAATTTCACAATGTTTTGTTTAGGACACATCAGCTCTGATGTGGTCAGGAATTTATACTTCTTTTTGGAAACTAGGACATTATCATTATTTTAATTGTAATATCTGGATTTAGTAATATTAACTGATCGAGCAAATACAGGTTATGTTTTAACTTAACCATTTGGCAATTTCCGTGATAACTGCCAAATGCGTGAACCAATTTTAACGAAACCTGGCAGGGACATTTTTTGAACCTAGGCCGAAAAACCTACTTACATGGTTTTTAGATCTAATTATTCGTTTTAATGTTGGTGGTCACTTAAAAACCGATGTTTGGTTTGTGAGTAAAAGTGAAATTTAAAGTTTCAAGTTTAATTCTTAACACTTACAATATTGCGTTTTTGTCCAATAAGAAAGTTACATTTTGAAACATTTTGGGTGCTCAGTAAAAAGGATTCATCCAAACTTTTTTTTTAATGAAATAACACAAAGATTTTAGAGCTTTAATTAATTTTGTTAAGTAATTTTGTAGCCCTACCTGTTGGTGACTTTTCAATTCACTCGCATGATTTGTAAATATATGATCTGGTTGGATGATATGGCTCAAGTACTTACCGATGGATATATCATGGGTATGGATATTTATTTTATTTTACTAATATAATTCTAAATTAAACTGTATAGCTAATTAACTTACATAGTAGCTGGTTCACTTCGGTGGCCGCATGGTCTAAAGTGTCACTCTCGCATTAGACTAAATTTCCGATGACTGGAAGATCGAGGCTCGAATCTCAGGTGGCTGAACTGAGGATGATTTTCTACGCAAATTCAGGTACACTTCTTCTAAATATAGCCTTCATATTCCCTAATACCAATGGCGTAATTAGTAGTAAAACGCGATAATAAAAGATGGCTTGCATAGTTTTTTTTTGTTATCATCGCGTCTTATTACCTGTTCAGGTTATATGATAATTACTACAAAGAGATAGGGATGAGGAAGGAAGAATTTTAGAGTGTAATATAACCTTATTGGAATAGAAAGAGAAAGGAAAACCATTTACGGAGAATCACACTCAGTAGACCCTACCGGGATTTGAACCCCGATCTCTCCTTCACTAGAAGGCCCAGTTAACACGAGCGTGACACCTTAGACCGTTCAACCGCCATTGAAGAAGGTAGCTTATATAGCTAACGATTAGACTTCATAACTTATATTAAAACTAGCTAAACAATTATTGTTAAACTTTATAAATTTTATTAAATTTACTATAGTAAACTTGTATAGCTCATATTAATCTAGTATAAGCTATAATTTATATTACATTTATATTAAACCGTTAAGACTATAAAGTTTAGTTACAAGTCTTGTAACTAAACTTTATAGAGTATATTAAATATATGTATTTTTAAATTTGAGCTAATTATCGTGTGTTTACTAGAAGCGACGATTATTTCAGAATATTACTTACAAACTAACTTATAATCTAGAACAGACACAATACTAGGCCCTCTAGCCATTAATTATTAATCACTGTTAAAATGTAAACCCACATTTGACGAGTGAAAGATTTTTCGAAAACGTCAGGAATCAAACCTAGGGCCCTTAGCGCAGCAGTCAGACACGTTACCAACTGATTTAGGGTGCAGGATATATTTATATTTATTTATCTTTATCACCACGTCTTACTAACCGTTCGGGTTATACGCACTTACGCTAATGTGTAATGGTAGGGTGATTGTGAGATGAAATGGAGGACCTACAGTTTAACGTGGAATCCGAACCACAGTAGAGGCCTGGCATTCCCCACAATGTGTAGGATATAAAACACAATTAAAATGTACAATTAACTTTTAACACTCTTGTATTAAATAAACTTGAAATGTTATATTATAATGATATAAATTATAACTAAACTTTAGAGCTTATAGTGAATTGGAGTAACCAATCGAACGTTGACAAAATTTCAAACCAACTCGAGGACTTATATCCGGCACATGCATTTCTTTCGTTTCTAAAACAAAAATCAAACAATAACGAAAACAGCCAGCTGCGGATTATTCCCCTGTATAAAAGAATTGAAGGTCTATAGTAATTACTATATTTCTCTAGATAATACTATACAGTGTCGCAGCTAATTGGATAAAAAGGGGAGATTAAATTATAGACACAATCGTCTTAACTTATTTATCCTTGAATATTAACTCTGACATTTTAGCAAATACTGTAATTTATCTTTAGCTCCGCGTCTTACTACTTGTTAGGGCTATACGCTTATATACTAATTACACTAATGCTTTTTATGGATTAGGAAAGTTATATTTAGAGGAAGTGTACCCACGGTTGCGTGTAGAGATAGTAAAAAAAACCCACACTCGACCGAGATTCGAACCTAGATATCCCCGTCATCGGCAGTCTAGTCCACTGAGAGAGTGGCGCGTTAGATCATGCGGCTACCGAGGCGGGTAATAAAAATGTATCAGTTCTTCTGCTTCCATTTTAAAACTATATTGAAATTTATTAAATATTTTGAACGTGTACAACGTAAGCAGAGTCGAAAATAAAAGTTTGGCAATAGCGTATTAACCTTTGATATTTATTTTTATTAACTGTCCAGTAGAAGGTTTGGCGAGATTTTGTCTCATAGTCTTCCCTGGTATTATATATATATATATATATATATATAAAAGACAAATCACAGATCGTACGTGGTTCAAATTGGGCTTAAGGGACGTACGTACATCAAGTTGTCCCACCACAATCTTAAAATGGATTAATATATATATATATATATATACACACACATACACACACACACACACACACACACAACACACACACACACACAGCCGATTGTGCCACGTTTATGTTCATATGTGCCCTAAATTCACTGTTAGTGCTGTCAAATTACCTTAATTCTAACAATTTTAATGGGGTGGAACAATTTTGTGTTTATTTTATTTCTTAACACAGCGTTCTACTACCCGTTATGTACTAGTTTCGCTAATTGTTTTAGTGATAAGGAAGGCTATATTTAGAGGAAGCGTACCAGCATTTTCGTGGGGGGAGAGAAAGAGAGTAAACCTTCCCGTCATAGGCAGTCTAGTCTACTGCGAGATTAGAGTCTTAAATCAGCGGTCTTTAACCTTTTTTTGAATCAAGGGCAATATTTTTCTCCAACTAAAGTGTTGTGGGCCCCACTGTACATGTACATAGAACATGTCACACACAACCCAAGATTACAATTTCGTGTTTGTACAGTTGTACCTAATGTAATTTTTCAAGGTGTCAAATAAAATAACTTAAATTAAAACAATTTATGGTAAAAAAATATGAACATTAAAGCTTGGATTTAAGTTTATTCTCTAGAAAATAAATGGTTACCAATGCAAACATGTGTTGTTAAAAATGTTTTTGAGTTCAATTTTAACGAGACACCTGGCGCGGCTTTTTCACTCATTTCTCAATATTTGCTATAATGCCAGGTATAGAAATTATTGGAAGGGAAGCTTTCCAAATGGGCGTCAGTCGATCGGTTCCTCAATTTCGACTTCACATTGTTCATTCTTGAGGAAAGTTGTAGGTAGGTACTGGCAAAGAGTGATGATTTGAGCAGAGCGTGAGTTTGGAGGTTTGGAATTTGTTCTTCAAAATATTTTGATTAAAATGTCAAAAGATCTATATTCCTATACTTCTCTTTTAAATCTGTAATACATCGCATATAAATAATCTCCATTTGCATATTGCTCGGTGCGTCTTCAACATCAACGTTAGCGTATAGCCCGAAAGGGTTGTAAGACGCGATACAAAAAAAAAATCCCTATTAAATGTAGTAGAAAATATGTTGAACAATTTTTAATTGGATTTGAAACTTTGAAAACACTATCAAAATCGGACCTTAGATCAGTGAGCCCATTTTTGTATTTTTCTTTTTTTACGAAATTCTCACTGAGATAATTTTGAGAAGTGTGTCGATTCATATTTTTGTAGCTTAACTTCCCACAGAAAAAGTTTGTTTTCAAATGCTTTCACCTGGTCATGTACCAAACTGTTCTTATCTTGTAGTCATAAGTTCAGATCTTTTAGATGCATAGAGATATCGGTGAGATATACTAAATCAGCAATCAATTCAGGGTCGTCGAACTGATGTACAGGCTTGCCCTTACTTGCCACGAATTCACGGGCTTCCTCTTTCAAGTCGAAAACTCTCTTCAGTACCTTACCTCTACTGAGTCAGCGAACCTTTGTGTAGTAGAGAACATCGCCATTCTCTGAGTCCATATCCTTAAGGAATGTATGAAATGTCCTGTGGTTCAATCCTTCGGCTCTGATGAAGTTCACTACTATTATTATTATTATTATTATTATTATTATTATTATTATTATTATTATTATTAGCACCGCGTCTTACTACCCGTTCGGATTATACGCACTTACGCTAAATGTGTAATGGTAGGGTGATTGTGAGATGAAATGAAGGACCTACAGCTTAACGTGGAATCCGAACCACGGTGGAGGCCTGGCATTCCCCACATTCACAAGATGTCTTGTCAGAGGTGAAGGAAGGGTTTGGTAATCAGATAAATCTTGGCCGGGACCGAGGATCGAACCCCGGCCGCCAGCATAGAAGTCTGACACTTCACCCCTAGACCACCAGGTCACCCCAGGACATCTATTAAGTGAAGTGAACCGCAAGTGAACGTTAAGTCGATCGTGATCCCGGCATAAGGCAGGGGTTTACAACCGGGGGCCCACAATGTCTTTTTTTTTTGNCTTGTCAGAGGTGAAGGAAGGGTTTGGTAATCAGATAAATCTTGGCCGGGACCGAGGATCGAACCCCGGCCGCCAGCATAGAAGTCTGACACTTCACCCCTAGACCACCAGGTCACCCCAGGACATCTATTAAGTGAAGTGAACCGCAAGTGAACGTTAAGTCGATCGTGATCCCGGCATAAGGCAGGGGTTTACAACCGGGGGCCCACAATGTCTTTTTTTTTTGGTGACCCACGAAGTTTCTTGGAAAAGTATTTATTTTTTTGAGGTATCTACCGTGTACTTTCTGAACTGACTGTTTATATCAGCACACGACTTATAAACTAACTTAAATCTATAGCAGACACAACATCCAGTGTCGTCATCCCCCCTCCCCCTTAATTCAACACTGTGAAAGGGAAACCGTAATTTCATCAATAATACATTTTTCGGCCATACCAGGAATCGAACCCAGTATCCTTATATCAGTAGAAAGATAAGCTACCAACTGAGCTAGGGTGTCGGACTCTTGTAAAATTAATATACTTTAGTAAAATGGATGTTTTTAGCCTAAAAACAGAATGTTTTGATTTGCGTGAAGAAAATCCATGAAAGTACCAGCTGATGTCCATGTTAATTTCTTGCCTTACATCTACTATATTATATTAAAATATCAAAGATCGTGTATTTTAGTGAGAACATTTATCTGATATGAAATAAAACATGTTTCAATTAGCGCTTTTTAATTAATTCACAATTAAATACAAGTCATGTTCTCGTTTTTGCACAACATGACTAAAACTAGTCATTCAATTGTGGCCCTTTAGAACTTTAAGTAGGAAATCTCTGTTATAAGGGGTCACTCTTGAAATATGGTAAACTTCTGATGACAGTGAGATCGGGGTTCGGATCCTGGTTTGGTGCATTGGCGGTGGTTTTTACTCTAGCTCCATGAAAATACGGGTACACTTCCTCTGAATTCAACTTTTCTCATCCCTAGCACATTATTGTAATTAGTATACCCTACATATGCGTGTGTACTAAACGGGTAGTAAGAAGCGGTGATAAAAAGCTTGACACTACTTGTACTATATCTGGATTGGAACCACAGACTCATCTTCCGGCTCTCATCAACAGTGACACGGAGTCAAATGGGTTTGTTGGATCAACAATCACATTTGGGTTTGCTTTGGCCGAATATATCTTCTTAGATGACGGATTCAAGGTTTAGATTAAAACCCAGTTTTTAGATCAGGATCAAGAAGGATTCCCTCCTAAACGCTATGTGACTTTTCCTTTAAATCTTCAATACGAGAAGGAGCTCAGAGGAGAATGTGGCGGAATAAAGCTTGATATACTCCCTCGCTATCCTTCCTTTTTCCCTTTTCTGATCCCTTTGATTGTTTTAGCTCCATCTCTTTCTCTTGAAGTATTATACGTGACATCTGGGGAGAAAAAAAAGAGCGATCACGAGTTTAAAATGGCTAGAAAGGGTGGGATAGCGAGTTTAAAATGGAGGTTACTAAACAGCTGGTAGAGAGAGGTTATGAAGTCACATAGCTAGAAAGGGCGGGATAGCGAGTTTAAAATGGAGGTTACTAAACAGCTGATAGAGAGAGG
>CABEEJ010006126.1:28428-42925 GCA_901482245.1 Timema douglasi | reverse complement strand
ACCATTACATATTAGCGTAAGTGCGTATAACCCGAACGGGTAGTAAGACGCGGTGCTAATAATAATAATAATAATAATAATATATTCTCGAAAGTGAAATTACCGATATTAATCATGTTACTCATATATAGCTGCACAACCGTAAACCTGGACAAGAGATTTCACATCAGACCGTGGGACGTGTCAAAGATGTCGGAAACTATTAAATACGGCCAGCTCTAATCTCAGCACGTATCCGTGCCTTAATTCGTTGGGAGGTATAAAACGCAGCCTCGAGTGGAAATGTTTTACTTTAGAGGGTGCTTGAAGCTACGAGTGAGTTTAAAACCAAACGAGGCCAGTGTGACCCAAATTTGGAACAACTTCCCATGGTTTGAGATGAAGATGCGTGTAACAAGGTTTCCTTTTTAACATTTCAAACACGCACGTGCTCCCAATGAAAATAGGACGGAGAAACACTCCATTCAGAGTTGAATTCCAAGCAAACCATCCTCGGATTCTATCAAAGCATGTCATGCTAGGGCTCAAAAACAAAAACACATCAAGATAATAGGGCCTACGTGGGCCTACACGACATTGTATTCAGTTTAAATATTATTATTAACACCGCGTCTTACTACCCGTTCAGGTTATACGAACTTACGCTAATGTGTAGCGGTAGGGTTATTGTGAGATGTAAATGGAGGACCTACAGTTTAACGTGGAATCCGAACCACGGTCGAGGCCTGGCATTCCCCACATTCACAAGATGTCTTGTCAGAGGGGAAGGAAGGGTTTGATAATAAGATAAATCTTTGCCGGGACCGAGGATTGAATCCCGGCCGCCAGTACAGAAGTCTGACGCCTTACCCCTAGACCACAAGGTTTCAGTTTAAATAGCTTTTTAAGGAATTGAAAATATGTCAACTTCCCGCACGTATGGGTGAACAGGTGAATGCATCTGTCCTATTTGTTTTGGTGGGTTGCTGCTTGTGGTGAGTCCAGGGTTCAGATCTCTGTTGGATGGACTGAGGGTGATTTTCCCTGAAGAGGTATGACCTCTTCATCAATGTAAGGGACAGTTAATTTCCTATAAGATTTACAAGGGGTGCGTCAACTAAAAAGTTTACTATACCGTACTTTTAGTCAATAAAAGTTGGTTTACGTATATATAGACCCCCTCCCGGGTGTCCGTCCAATGTCAGGGTGTCTGAATCCCCAAACTCCTTCTGTTTACGCTTTTGAAATTATATATTCCTTATCCCTGACCATAAGTATATCCTAGTAAATATTTACTAAGCCGAAGGTCCCGGGTTCGATTCCCGTGTCCAGGTGTCATTTTTCAATTTTCAGAATATGATATCTATGAGGGACTATCCCCACTAAAATGCATTAACAATAGTTTCGGCTATTTGTTTCATTAAATATTTAGGTCCTAGGCTGAATTTTTGGCCTTAGGACGGAGATATTCTGTCCAGATATGTTTTTTTAAGTCATGTGCTTATATATTCAGTGTTGTTAGAAAGTGAGCGCTAAATACCCAATTTATTAAAGTCAAACTAAAACTAGAATCACTGCTACCAATCAATACATTAATTTATTGATTGTTTTAAGGATCATAATCTAGATATTACCTCGAATATTGTCTTTGTTAATATAGTTTCTCAACAAAACAAACATAATTGGTATATAATCTAAATGTGATTAATATTATGTTTAAATAGTTATAATAATTATTTGTACATGTGACCATTTTAATGACATTTTATATTCATATCTGTGTAAAATGAGGTTCTCCTAATTTCTGTATTAACATTCATAAATATACATTAAAATATATTTTACTATATTAAAATTTATTTTTCTTAATGTATGATTGTATTTGGATCGTGAAAATGCCACAATAACATAATTCACGTATGTTTATATTATTGTTAAGCTGAAGCTATTGGCTTACAAAACCATTCAACCAGTTCTTTAAGTTCTTAATTGTGGAAAAAAAATTATTTATTGTGGAGTCATGATACTGTTATTAGAGTTAAGGCAATCTAACAGATGTTATAATCGTTTGCTACCTCAATTATATAATACAGGATGACTCTAAACACTCTGTACACACTTAACTGGGATATAGGGACCTATTTCGTTAATACGAGTATGTCTGAAAACGGCACCCTTAAGGGCTTTTGGCCGTGGTCATTGTAGCGCGGACTTCTTTCGGGTGACATTGAGCATCTCACGGAATCTGAGAGGGCTGACCTCCAATTAAATGCAGTACATAGAGTTTAGAATCACCCTGTATAGTCTACTACATAGACACACATTTTAATACAGGTTTGGGACTCCATGGTTGAATTATCAACGTTGAAATCCACGCAAGTGGACAAAGGCGTTGGTTTCGTCTTGTCCAGTTTGCTCTAATAAGAAAGTCGAGGGTGACCTGGCTGTCTAGGGGTAAGGTGTCAGACTTCTGTGCTGGTGGCCGGGGTTCAATCCTCGGTCCCGGCACAGATGTATCTGATTACCAAACCCTTCCTTCACCTCTGACATGAAATCTTGTGAATGTGGGGAATGCCAGGCCTCCACCGTGGTTCGGATTCCACGTTAAACTGTAGGTCCTCCATTTCGTCTCACAATCANGTTCGGATTCCACGTTAAACTGTAGGTCCTCCATTTCGTCTCACAATCACCCTACCATTACACATTAGCGTAAGTGCGTATAACTCGAACGGGTAGTAAGACGTGGTGCTAATAATAATAATAATAAGAAGAAGAAGGTCGAGGCTTCAATCCTTACAGGACATACTGATGTGTACTGTTCTTATTTTTTTCAAACCTTTCTCGAAACAATGTTGTTTATATAATTTCCTTTTAATTTAACCAGCTCACTTCGGTGGCCGTGTGGTCTAAGGCGCTACTCTTTCAATAGGATAGACTACCGATGACGGGGAGAATGAGGTTCGATTCTCGGTCAGCTGTACTGATGATAGTTTTTCCAAAATAATTTTCTACCCTCCCTCCACGTAAATGCTGGTATACTTTCCATTACTATCACTTTCCTAGTTCCTAAAACCATTAGCGTAATTAGTACATGGACATTCGACCCAAACGGGTAGTAATACGTGTTTCTAAATAATAAAATAATGACTTTTAATGAATATTGTAAATTAGTACAGTTGAGGAAAAACAGTCTTGTTATACAACTCATTAAAAAATATATTGGTAATAGTCAAATATATAACCTTTATTTTCTGGTTTAAAAATATTTATTCTACTTCTTAGATTGTACTTTTATTATAAGCTTCACTATAAACACAATTCTATCAAAAATACTGGAATACTAATCATTAAGATTCTTTAGCCTCATTCCAAAATATTTTTGAATCTAAGAATAAATAAAAATAAAAGTATTTCTTACTACGATCAAATGTAATAAAAAGAATAAATTTGTAATATCTAATTATCAGTCTCTTTTTAAATCAATGTTTCGGAAAGTTTCATTTTCATTTAAATATTATAAATCACAATAATCCGCATCTCTTTATTCAAGCTGGTGACCTGTTGGTCTAGGGGTAAGGTGTCAGACTTCTGTGCTGGGGGTCCGAGGTTCAATCCTCGGTCCAAGCCCAAATTTATCTGATTGCCAAACCCTTCCTTCACCTCTGACAAGACGAGTATTAATCACAACTTTTGCATGTGTGGAATGCCAGGTCTCCACCGTGGTTTGGATTCCACGTTAAGCTGTAGGTCCTCCATTTCATCTCACAATCACCCTACCATTACACATTAGCGTAAATGTGTATAACCCGAACGGGTAGTAAGACGCATTGATAATAATAATAATTTATTCGAGCTTTCAAAATACTATATTAATTTTAAAATAATTCCATGTAATGTGATAAATTGAATTTTAATAAAAAGAGTAAAACATAATTTTTCGGTGAATTCATATACAATGAATAGAGATTATCGGTAGTTAAGGTTGAACTGGGCAGAGCTCATCTCGAGTAACTGAAATTTCGAATTTCATGGAATAGCCGGGATAAATTAAAATATCTACATGTTTTTTGTGTATAAAGCACTTAGTATATTATCTAAACTACATAATTTTATTTAACAAATAATAATACAAGCATTTTTACGGTATTGTAATTCGAATGAAAATGATCCTGTCCTTTCTGTCGTTTTACGTGAGATCGTGGTTTTGGTCTGTAATCACTCGTACAAAGTTTATCCCGTGTAAGAAGACTTGCAACGAGCTTATATCTACGTCGAACAATCGAGACTCCGAAGGATTGAAGAATGTAACTGTGTTCTTACTTCTTGAACAATAATTACTAGAGTAAAATACCCTCCCTCACTTCATCTCTCAGCTCTGCACAACTGGCTGCCTAGATTCAAGGCACTAACAACATGTAAGGAAACAAAACATGTCGTTTTCTCGTAAACGGTGAACCTGAAAGAGTTCCGATGAGACCACCTTTTTTGTTAATTCAAACACGTTGTTTAATAATTTGTCATAAAAAATCAATTACAACTCAGTTTTCCTAAATTCAATGCGAAAAGAGGGTGTCAGCCCCCGTTTAATTATTGAAAGGGGATGATATTACCAACACAGTTTAAATTATTATTATTATTAGCACCACGTCTTACTACCCGTTCGGGTTACACGCACTTACGCTAATGTGTAGTGGTAGGGTGATTGTGAGATGAAATGGAGGACCTACAGTTTAACGTGGAATCCGAACCACGGTGGAGGCCTGGCATTCCCCACATTCACAAGATGTCTTGTCAGAGGTGAAGGAAGGGTTTGGTAATCAGATAAATCTTTTCCGGGACCGAGGATTGAACCCTGGCCGCCAGCACAGAAGTCTGAAACCTTACCCCTAGACCGCACCAGGTCACCAACACAGTTTAAAGATGATTAACATCTTAACTCAACAAAACAAGATCAAGAGATATTTTTAAGCTCAAGTTTTTTATCATATTTTTACATAAAAGTACTTTAAGTCACGATTTTCAAGGCTCATAACTCTCCTTATGATCACTTTCGGGAAAAGGTCGTCAATTTACTTCCTAATTATTTCTCCACGCTGAATCACTACCTGGCGGGTTGGAGAGAAATAACGCCTCAGCCTGTATATGATGTATTCTTAATATATGGGGCAAAATACACTTTTAGTCAAGCACATACTCGCATCGGCCCTTATCGGCTTTCATCGCTTCACGAAAACTCAGAAATTAGTTCCTATATTATTTATTTCCCATTTTCATAAAAAAAAAATGTACAATCTATTATATAGGATGATATACGGATGTGTGCCAGCCTTTATTCTGCTCGTAAGATCGTTGATACTCGGGATCCTGTCAACCCTATCTTTGAATACCAAGTCTGTTGCTACCTACTCTGTGGTCTTTTAGTCCCCCGTCTGCACAGGTACACTCCCTCCAATCGTCGTCTATGAAATCCTTTTACATCTGAGTGTCTCTATATTCCGTTCACGATAGGTTTTTACCTGGATGACAGTTCGAAAATCATATGTTTAGGTTTTGGGTTGCCAACACTTGTAAAAGATCACAGTTTTGCTATAAATGTAAAGATCTTTAATTACCTGTTATATATTACATTTAAAATAACGTAAACTTAAGTTTTCTCATACTATTTCATTTTTTTAAATAATTTCTTTTTGTCCAACTCGAAACAATATTTTAAACATAATTAAAAGTACTTATTTTTCGTTTTGGAACGTTACTGATTTTGTGTAATATAGTGCATACATCAATACCTTTTAATACAGGCATCGTATTTACTTGGAAAAGAGAAAATTGTTGTCATTTTTTTACATACAATACATGATTTTATGATTATTTTATCGTATTTTGAAATATTTAACTGAATAAAGTATTTTTTCAACTGCGTGTCCACATCATTGTAAAAAACTTGTTTACCGTTATGTTCAATCATATGGTTTAAATTCGTCAGTCGCCATTTTGAGGCTATGTACGTTAAGTTTTTATGAAAGTGGTGTTAATATTTTTTTAAAGGGAATAAAACTATAAATAAACTTTGTGTCCAACCTCAAATAAATATATAAATAATATTGGCCTAAATTACTGTGGTTAGCTATCACATTAATTGATAGATGTCGGCTATTGGCGTAGTGATATATTAGGGACTACTTCTAGTAACCTTTCGAGCTGTCATCCAGGTAAACTTAGCTCGCGAATGACTTATGGCTGTGTCGTAGCAGAGTCCATGTTACTAACACAAAGTGTGATTCCAATCGGATATCAGCTGATCAAAGGTCACTTTAATTATAAGGTTCCATGCTTGGACACCCTGAAGTGTTAAGTTCCTATACATGTAAAAAAATAAGACGACACACAAACAGTTTTGGTAGACGAGGTGGAACCATCTTGTCCTTAAAAGGAGGTCATTGGCCAGGTTTTCTCTCGATGGCCTTGGGGTCGAGTGTCCACTTCCCCTCCCCCTTGTGTGAATGAAAAGACCTCATGTGTCTCAACTAAGGTGCACCGACTCGAACACAAGTGGCTTTCTCTGGAGCCAATTAGTCGCGTCTCCTCTCCATTCATCTTAACATAATAACAGTGGGTACGAGTCTGGTACATGCGGGCTGAGATACACGTGTGTAAATATGCTCGTATTATATGGTCGCTAAACGAAGGTGCCTGGACCTATTTCCTTGAGGGAAAGTAATATTTAAGACCACCTCTCAGGACGGGCAAACTTGATGACCACAAGAGGCTTCAAGAGGGATTTGTGCCACCAGTGTTGTTTAAAGAGTTGAGTTTTTTATAAAATAAAATAAACTACATTGATAAACTACCCGCTTCCATGGCCGCATGGTCTTAGGCACTGTTCTCGTACTAGGCTAGACTGTAAATGACGGGGAGATCAAGGTTCAAATCTAGATTGAGTGTACTGAGGGTGTTTATTCCAAAGTAGCGTTTCTCCCTTCACGCAAATGCGGGTACACTTTCTATAAATATAAATATTTCTAGTCCCTAAAACCATTAGTGTAATTAGTACATAAGCGTATAACACAAACGGGTAGTATGACGAGGTTCTAAAAAATGTTTAGCTGTAATTATTTCGTAATAATTTCCTCGGACATTTTAGATCGCTATTCGTGTCAGTACTAGAGCTACATTAATGTATATATTTAATTACACTTATTTTTGTAGGAAAATCTGTCTTAATCGCTTTATTTCCTATTAAGATCCTTCCACAAGATTGTTCGTTCATTCTCATCCTCCCGAGATTATTTTATAACATTCAAACTAATGGACGTGATTGGCGTATGAGAAGCACTCGTGGGTCCAGAGCGAGCGAAACACCCGGTATATTGGGGATACTTTCCCTCCATAGTCGGCTAATACACAATATTCTAATGCAAACAATTTTGGTAGCGTAGATTATTTATGAAACTGGCAACAAAAATACAGGAGTTATTATTATTATTGTTATTATTATTATTATTATTATTATTATTATTATTATTATTATTATTATTATTAGCACCGCGTTTTACTACCCGTTCGGGTTATACGCACTTACGCTAATGTATAATGGTAGGGTGATTGTGAGATGAAATGGAGGACCTACAGTTTAACGTGGAATTCGAACCACGGTGGAGACCTGACATTCCTCACATTCACAAGATGTCTTGTCAGAGGTGAAGGAAGGGTTTGGTAATCGGATAAATCTGTACCGGGACCGAGGATTGAACCCCGGCCGCCAGCATAGAAGTCTGACACCTTACTCCTAGACCACCAGGTCACCAATATACCATAATATCTTAGATGTGAAAATGGGAAGATATTTAATTGAAAAATATCATCAGACGAACCAGACAGGATTTGAGCTTCAACCTCTTCATCACCATAAAATATAACTCCGTAAGCATCACATTTCAGGAATCGTTCCTACCAGTGCGAGACTAAAGAACCTTTGTTAAAAAGTTATCAAACACCCAGTACTCTAACCATCAATCCCTCATTTTTAAAGAAAAAAATAGTCCAAATTCAATGACTAATAATATTTTAGGAGTGACCGGAATTTAGCCAGGGACTTTCAGTTACACGATCAAGTCTTTTGGTCAAAATTATTAAGATCTTGATTTTGTAGATAACATACTTATTGGCCTTGAGGTATTTGAAAGTTCATAACCACCAGGACGTAAGCTCGCCAATCAATCATTCCTAAAGAACACTCCATTCAATCTCTAAGCTGACACCCAACCTCTTTCAAATCTATTTCCTGCAATTCTTTGATCGATCACTCGGGCTACCAACGGCTCTTATATCTTCAAGCTTATCTACTTAAATTTGTTTGTAAACTCCTGCAGATGATCTTAACGACCCCACCTCAGCATTAACAACATGATTATACTGTTTACAGTAGCCCCATGGCTTCTTTGATGCTGATTGACAGCTTTAAAAAGTTACCAGACCTAATTATGTATCCCTACGCTGAACCAGATGATCTGAAAAAACATGTGTTTAGCAGCTGTCACTTTTGACAGGCAAAATTTAAGTACATACCTAAATGTTGACTGTCATCTGTCAGCTGTGAGCTGTCAGTCAGCACGAAAGAAGCCACGGGGCTACTGTATGTTTGGCGAAACACACAAGTCATTATGTTATTCAATTGGTAGCTTTTCCCTTCCTTGCTCATCCCTATTAGTTTTTAATATATTTCTCAGCACCTACCTTGTCTTATGTATTGGCTCAATTAATTTTATTGTAACAAAGTGGGACACTAAACTTCATATGTGTTAAAATCAACAGATAGAATTGTAGTTTTGTATATTATCAGTCTAATATTTTGATAGACACCAAGAACCTACTAAACGAATTATGTTTCCGACATCTTCTGTGATTTCATTCCTATCTGTTAACACAGCCCCCAAATATATTATAAGTTTGCCAAGTTCTTAAAAATGTGTAGAATTGGGTAAAATTGGGTAGCTTCAGACCTAATTCAAAAAATTATTATGTCTGGTGTTGTTCTAAGTTGCGTTGCCCGACTTGATTTATTTTGGGGTGAGACTATAGGAAGCAGCCCTATTTATATATATTTATGAATGTTATGGGTAGTTTATGCTCCCACAACGGCGTACAGTGTCTCTCATGTAAACACATGTTTATTATTATTATTATTATTATTATTATTATTATTATTATTAGCACCGCGTCTTACTACCCGTTCGGATTATACGCACTTACGCTTCGTGGAATCCGAACCACGGTGGAGGCCTGGCATTCCCCACATTCACAAGATGTCTTGTCAGAGGTGAAGGAAGGGTTTGGTAAACACATGTTGTGACTAGTGAAAACATTACCTTCCAACCTTTATCTGAGAGAGTCAATCTGAACGTTTATAAATTTCGGTAGGTACATTTTTTATACCTTTATACCAGTATAGGACATAGATAATATAAAAAATAGAACTCAATTTATCTTGTCGGATAAGCTGAATGTTTTATGACTTTGGCTAACTTAATACTACAATTTGAGGTAGATTTGCCCAAAAAAAAATTTCTTAGTTTCCTGCCTATTTTTTTATTTCAAAATAAGGCTAATTATCCATTTTCAGCTGTAATTTTATTGCTTTTTGACAACAAATAACAATTTGTTTTCTTATTTTCTGCAGTGTAATATTACGAAATCCAAAAAGAATTTGGGTACGCCAGCGTATATGAATACACTCTGTAAAGCTTTCAAGAATAATCTTTGATGAGCCAGGTGCAAGGTTTAGCATATTAGCAGATAATTACCCTGGATATGTTAGGACAAAAATATTTTTTAAAAAAAACACACATCATAAGCTTTCATTATGACCAGCGTTAATTTTAGAAAGTTGGTACTGGTGTTGGTAAAGCTGAACTTAATACTTACATGGACAATTTTATTATTGTCTTAAAGGTTGTTCTTCCAGCTTGCAATTGAAACAACAACTAAGTAATGATCCTGGCAATACACGCGGGAGGAAGATGTCTTGCGCCATATAATTTATAGAAAACTGATAATAGATGTACATCATGGACTGAAAATTGTCCCCAAACACTCGCTATAACCGCTCTAAAATTGGATGGTTCTGTGCAATGACTTTTGAAGACTGATTTGACCTTTTTTTTCCCTACGATCTGTCAAATATCAGGTTGGATCATTGGATATTAATTGGATACAATTTATCCTCACATATAAGAGTCCAAATCTTAGAGTTATGTGAACAGCATTACATCAGGTTTGTGTGCTTACCACCTAATATAACATATCTCACACAACCTTTGGATGTGTTCTTTTTTGGGGACCATGGCGTGGAATCAATTCAAAGTTAAAGGAGTCAAAGTCTGGTTCAAATATCCTCACAATTCTCCAGAATATCTTTCCTGCAATGTTAACTGAATTATTCAACAAGCTGATAGAAATTTGGGAGGAAATATAATATATGAGTAGCGTGTACGCTGTATGATAGTTATGTTTGTATGAACTTGGGTGGTGTTATTAAGTCTAAGGTCAATTTGAATTTTTAAACAAGACCTCTTGATTCCTTATTGTATATTCTTGTAGCTCACATAGCGCCATTTTAAAAATGGTGGTACAAGTATTTTCAACTATATAATGTCACAAGTTTCAATATCACCGGTGCCAGACATGGCATTATAATTATTCATACATACACGTCCATATGTATTTGTAAGAGAATAAACAACATAACTTTGCAAACAACAGTTTTTTATTTCCATTTTAAAGTAAGCTTTAAAAAGTTCTCCATTTTGAGCTAAACAATGATAATATTCTATTATCCCCATTGGTTCATGAAGTTGCTTTTGTTATACTTCTACATGCCCTTGTTATTATAATTTTTAACTCTTTGATATATGATGTTTTGTTCCGTAAATAATATACCTTAAATATCCTAATTCGGAAAGCATATAGAATTTAATGTCTTGAAACCACTTTGGAGAGGATTGGTATTACTGAAAAGACAACAATGCAGGGCCTGAACATACCATAATTAAGTACAACAAAAATAACTAAAAAAGTGCTAACCAACAATGGACTGCAACTCTGGTAAAATGAACTCAACGAACAAGGCTAATAAAATAGGTCGCTCTAAATCTAATGCATTGTAACAGGGATATCACAAATACATTTTTTTTTAAATAATGTAAATGTGGATTAGTGTTTTTGTAATCATGTTGTTGATGTTTTCCAAACCCCCCAAAATCCTACCTGTGAGTAGGCCTTCTCGAGTATACAAGTCTACTTTCACAATATATAATTAAATAATATATATCAATAATTAATAAGGGAGAACATTAAAAATCTATATGTATTTAATGGATCATTTACTGAATAAAGATAGTTAATATGATGTTTATCAATTTTAAATAGTATTTCTTTAAAAAAATAAACGTTATCATTATTATTATATAATTGCTGATATCGTGGATGTTCTGAGAAAAAGAGTTTGGTCCAATCTCACCCATTATTCTGATCTAAAAAAAAAATATGTCCCAACTTTTCCATTTTTGATTGCTTCATAAAACTTCAAGCTCTGCACATCTTTTGATGGAAATGACATCAACGCTGCATTGGTGATTAATCTTGCTATTTACAAAAGTGTAATTTAATCAACTAGAATTATTTATTTACAATTTTAGAATATTATGTGCCAAAAACTGAACACATTCATGGACATTGTTAAAATAAGAGCCTAGATTTTTCCAACCAAAACATTGTTTTTCTCCAATATCACATTCCTTGACAACCTCACATGTAAAAGCTACATACACAATTAACTCATGGGGAAAAGGTTTAGTTCCAATTAAAATATAGAAGAAGTTTATAATATGTTCAGAGAATCGAATCTGGGATATCTTGATTGGTAGACAGGAATTTAAAGGATTAGACCACACAGGTAGCACATCTATAATAATAAAAGGAAGTGTTTGTTTGTTTGTGTGCGATGATAGTTAAATCTACGGCACGCAGAGATCTGATATTTTTAACATAGGTGCACCTCAAAACAGGATTTTTAAATATCTAATTAGATTATTAATTATACTATTTTTAACAAATTTTTGAAGAAAATATTTTAATCTGGTTTAGAATTACGTTCCGGAGATAAAATTTCCATTTGNGGATTATATATATCTTATAGCACAGTGGTTCACGGGCAACGCCGTGCGGTATTGCTAGTTTATAATACTTAACAATTCAACCTGAATCAACAAGATACATCAGTCTCTCCAAGGTGAACCTCCACATTAGCACAACACAGCACAATACAATAATCTACCCTGTTTAGGCTTCAATAAGCTACCTAGGTTGATTGTCCTCAAAGAACACATGGTACTATACTAATACTACAATAGGTGGGGCCACTTATACTAGAGGGTAAAACCTATAAACAAGCTGTGGTTCTAAAACTAACACCTTGGGTGAAAGAGGGGCAGGAAGCTTATCTTGGTTAGGGGAGGGGAGGTTACCTAACCATACAAAGGGTAGTTAAAATTAAGTCATGAAAGTTATAATGGCAAGCCCTGGCACCCAGATTGGTACATTAAAACTCCACCGACTCGGCCCTAGAAGCAATCTGTCAGTTTTACCCTCCTTACATTTATCTTGATAGTGTCTAGCTAACTAAACTGTCATTTAACAAGTTAACACCCGCCTCGGTGGCGTAGTTGGCTAACGCGCTTGTCGTGTTGAGCTCGACTTCTGAGGACGGGGAGATCGAGGTTCGAATCTCGGTCGGGTGAACTGAGGTTTTTTTCCCTAAATAGTTTTCCACTCTCCCTCCACGAAAATGCGGGTTCACTTCCTCTAATTCAACCTTCCCAATTCCTAATCCACTAGAGTAATTAGTACTTAAAGCGTATAACCCGAACGGGTAGTAAGACGCGGTGCTAAATATTATTAATATTATTAACAAGTTAAATGAGCTGTGGGCCGGTGGATAGGATACTTGTTGCAAGACCTTTGATTGACAACGTGGCAAACAATTAATGAAATTTGATTACAAGCGAACAGATATTATAGATTATAACTCCATAATAATATTGAAATTTCAGTTCATTTTTCTAATACGGTTTGAATATAAGAAGTGAAATAATCTTTTTTTTCTTTGTGTACAAAGTATCCCAGATTTTTACTTTCTCGCTGCCTTACTGGTAGATAAATTATTGTGTTCGTAAAAAGAAATTTTAAAAAATCTAAATTTTGTGGAATTTTGACGTTTCAACACACCCTGAATTCAAAAAAGTATTTTTTGAATTTCCATTTGTCTGTCTGTCTGTACCTCCAACTAGTGCCTAAACTGTTTTACCGATCGGGCTAATCTTTATATCTAGGGTTTTCATAGGGTTGCGCTGAGGTATTTTGGAAATGGATATCTAACCTTAATATTAGAGGTAGTTTACTTAAGTTTGATAAGATAAAAGATGGATTTTCTCAAAATCGGCATTAACGATATCGATTAAATTTCATTTCGAAGCATTGATCAATATTTTAAACAAAACTGCTTCCCTCAATTTTTCATCAAAATGATTTTAAGGGTTCCGGTCTTATGCGTAAATTTTAATTTTTTATCACATCTCCGATAATATTTGAGATATGAAATTACCTAGTGCAAATATGTAGGTTTATACATAATAAAAAATGTTTAAGCATATATTTATAGAACCAATAATTTTCAAGCTAAACGCAAATATATATATTAACTTTTCGAATACTAAAGGTAAAGTATTGCGACCGCAAAGAAAAATTTAAAAAATAACCAGAGTGGTTCATGAATGTCGACGTTTCATGAACCCCCGAACCATAAAAAGTGGTTATTGTAATCCTGTTTTTCTGTGTGTTTGTTTAACTCTAAAATTAATAGTAGTTTAATAAAGGACGAAAAGAGAAAAATCGAGTTTCTTAAATTCGGCTCTAACGATTTTGAATAAATTCATATCTAAGCGTTGATAAAGATTATAAACAATATGGCTATTTTCATTTTCTTATGGAAATAAATTTTAGGGTACTTTATAGATGCGTAAATCTCCTATTTCCGCAACTATTTAAGATACTAAATAACCTATCGTTGCAATATTGTAGTTCTATTAGAAAATAAATATCTTTTATTTGAAATATATTAATACAATTTCGTGAATTTAGTTGTACAGAAGTTTTAACGCAATTCTTTAGTTCCATAAAGTAAGTAAATTAGTATCTGAAATGTTGATGTTTTTTCCTTTAACCTCTTAGGGGAAATGTTTGTACAGCGATGACCTATCTCTATCATTTTAGACTCAATAGTCTATATCTGGTTTTTTTATTGGTCTAAGTTTATAAATAAAGAATCTAGTAAAAATGCGATAGCAAAAAGATGTGCAATGATTAATAAAATGTCGAATATTTTAACCATAAGACAACATTTTAATAAGAATTATTGACCTTTGTGAACCCAATAACGATTTTATTTGAAGGGGGGGGGGGGGGG
>CABEEJ010006126.1:0-28355 GCA_901482245.1 Timema douglasi | reverse complement strand
GGGGGGGGGGGAAGGTCCAAATATACTAGCGAGGACTTGTATAATATTAAGTAATAAAATGTTTAACAAAGTTTTGCTAAAGTATTTAATTTCGTTTCACATCTATTACGAGTTTTGAGTAAATATTTCAATGTTTAAACAATGGAGTGAGAAAGTCCATGCGGATTTCCGTACCATTTATTTGTGTGGTATCTCTTTTATTGGGAGTTTAACTAGAATTAAACATTCTCAAACACATCTCGTACCAAATACATTAGTTTCATGCACGTTGACTCTTACTTACTGAATCAATGCCATCTTTTGTCAAGGCTATGAACTAACTGGTCTCGTATAGTGTGTGGACTCGTCACCAGGTGTCTCTAGGTGGTATCTTACAAAGTCGATATCTGTTGTTTTAGACAACCAGTTCAGGTTTAAAAATAACATTATTGATTGTGTGTGTTGTCAATGGGGTTGATAAAACTACGATAGTATAAATACAGCCTCAGGAGGAGCAAGTAAGCACAGTATGAAAATTAAATCATATATAAAATATTAAAATGTATATATAATCACTTGTATATTCTTTAAATAAATGTTTGGAATTCAAAAATAGTTCTTCATTCAATCAAACTAGTTTTCAATTTTAGTAGTATTTTGCACATTAGTAAAAATAATCAAGCTAGTTTTCTTTGTTTATTTTATAATTAGTGGGCCTAAACTGGTATTTTTCTCATATATATATATATATATATATATATATTTAAAACTAACATCTCATTTTTTTCAATATTTGTAAAATACCTTAATTTAAACAATACATCTTACATAGGTATTCTGATTTTTAAAAAATACTTGTTAATAAAAGTCTAATAGTGTCTATATAATTTGTAAGTATTTCCATCAAGAATATTTTTAGTAATTTTCTATGAGATAAAAAGCTGAAATTTGGTGAAATTGTGGAGCAACCACCCAAGAGGTTCTAAAATATTTAAACTTAAAAACTGATCAAAAATAAAAATAATAAAAATTAAAATAAATGTATTTATTTATTTAATTGGTCGAAATGTTATTTTCATTTCCAAAGCGAGGAGAACCTATAATATAAATTCCAATTTCAAATCCAAAGAGAAATAACAAAATATAACGACCTGTGTTTATGGTTTGGTTGGTTTGTATTCATAATAGTGGATCGTTGCAGCGAAACCTGCATATTCTGGCACTGAAATATATTATAGATTTTTTATTGATAAAAAAGGAATATTTTAAGACTTGACTTTCTAATTAGAAGTCTATTCGTCAAAGGCTATCACATGACATGGTTATTTAGCCTTCGTTGCACCATTTGAATCAAAACTTGTATTTCCCCACGTCCGCCCACGACGAGAACATTAAAACGACCCCTCTACCAGCCTCTATCTTTTTGTTGCACCCAAGTAAGAATTATTATTCTGTTATTATTTACTATATACAATAGTAAGCAAATAATGGTTTCGGTGGTGATGTAAACAAAGAATGATTGTACATTTCAGCCGCTGCCCACACAGAATGAAAATATGGAAAATTCGCAAGGAAAATTTAGTTTTAGTTTTAGTTTTAGTTTTAGTTTTAGTTTTAGGATAATATTTTTGCTGGTATCCTGGACCTCTAATCTTTAAAATGAATTCGTTGGTTAAAATCGGTAAAACCTTTTATTCTTAATTTCAACCACCAATAGTGGGCGTATTAAATAATATATATAAATGTGTGTGTGTGTGTGTGTGTGTGTGAGAAAGAGAATGTGTATGAGATAAAAAGTGAATATGAGAGAAAGTGAGAGAGAATGTGTGAAAAAGGTAAAAAGAATATGTGAGAGAGAATTCGTGATAAAGTGTGTGAAAAATGTGTGTTTATGAAAAAATAAATAGAGTAAATTTTGGGAAAGATATTGTGTAAAAGAGAGCTTGAGAGAAAAAGTTAGAGAAGAGGAGATTAGTTTAGAGAGAAAAAATAAGGGTGTGAGAGAGTTAGATACAGAATTTGAGAAAGGGTTGGAGAAAGTATTATAGATAATTTTGGAGATAGCGTTGGAGAGAGTTAGAGAGATAAATTGAGAGTGTGAATTTGAGAAAAAGTGGGTTTAAAAAGAAAGAAAGTGAGTTTGAAATAACTAGAGTGAGATTGATATATATATATATATATATATATATAGAGGGTGTGAGTGATTTATAAAGATTTTGAGAGAGAGCTATTGAGAGATAGAGATCGAGCGTTTGAGAGATTCAGAGGAAGCGTTTGAGTGAGATAGCTTTAGAGATTATAATAAAGAGAGTGTGAGAGAGATTGTTTGAGAGAGAGTATGTGAGGGTAGAGAGTATGTAAGAGAGAGGGATAAAATGTGAGAGCGATAATGAGATAAGATCATATGATAGTGAGTGTGTTATAGAGTGTGTGTAAGTGTATGTGAGGGGAAAGATTGTTTGAGGCCGTGAGAGAGTTTCTTATAGAGATATGGAATGTGAAGATATAGACCTGGTACACAAAACATTACACATTGAAATATAGTTCCCTCAAAATTAAATATTAACATGGAAACATAACTGAGCTTACTGTATTTGTATTGTGTTACTTTTGTTAAATTGTACATCAAAACACATTATTTGAATAGAATTAATATCAAAACCCATTGATTGAAAAAAATGACCACCAACACTCATACTTTAATAGCTAAAATGGATATTTTTACATTATTCAAGATCATTTTATAATTTTTGTTCTTATAATACATACCAAAACATATTTAAACATCGTTTTATCAGGTGTTAAACATAACGTAGACAATATTTTAACGAACTTAGCAACTTATTATTTTAGTTTTCAAATTATGCTCAATATTATTGATTTAAATGTGAATTAACGATTATAACACTCCAATAAATAATAAATGTTTTCCCAGTTTAGGAATCTCAATTTATATGTTCTATGACCAACATCCAAAGAGAAATATTCATCCAAAGAGAAAATTGTGATTTGTTCAGACAAACAAATAAAGATTGAGTTATTATTTTTTAGCCAAAGAGATATATTTTATTAATAGATTTACCACCATGCAGCAAATAACGGTTTCCATGTTGACCAAACAAATAATGAAAAACTGAAAATGTTCTGTGAAAATTGGGTTTTCATGGAAAACTACTATTTTTCCCGACATTCTGAACTCCTACCCTTTAAAATTAGTGTTAGTTTGTCAAAATCGGTTCAATAATTTCCTCGTAATTTCCATTACCGGAAATGGGCTTATCAAATTATATTTATAAGAAGATTGGTTAGCAAAAATGATTTCTTTGGCCGATGAACGTTTTACAGGTAACGTTATACATATATATTTAAATTTAGCTTACAGTTACATTGAGTGGATTATTGGATGTGTATTCAAGCAAACCGATTACTACTCCAATTAAATACAGCTAGCATTGCAGAGTAACAAATGGCATAGTCTTATAAGTGAAATGAAATAATGATTGTTGGCTAGTGTGTGTAGTACTAAACAGGGTCTATGCCATGGAACTCGCCTAGAAATGACAAAATTGAGTGCAAATATAATCTACGTAATAATTTTAACAGTGTTGACTCAAGGGAATGTGTTTCATATCAAAAACTTATCTGGGACCTGTAGGCCCGGACGGACGGAGTGAGGCCTCCAAGATACTAACAGGCCTTGATGCTTGGGTTATGCGAGTTGGTGACGTCACATGGAAGGGCTCATATATCTGGAATGTTGGGTCACCATTGTTTGAGGTGGAAGTATCACCAGGGACAAAAACCTCCAGTCTGCCGAGAAATTCTTAAGCGTGTATTTCACTCATGATGTGGGTAATGCCAGGCCTCCACCGTGGTTCGGATTCCACGTTAAACTGTAGGTCCTTCATTTCATCTCACAAGCACCCTACCATTACACATTAGCGTAAATGCGTATAACCCGAACGGGTAGTAAGACTCGGTGCTAATAATAATAATATTATTATAAAGTATTATTTTCATATTTATGTATTTCTGTAACAATTAACAACTCCAGTTTGTGCAAACGACCCGTGACTACATCGTACACTATATCATAGTTAAATATGTGACGACAAGCCACACACGTCATGTCGCCACCCCGGTGTAACAGTGAGATTTAATTTTTTCCTCGTGTATGTTTCAAATTCTGATGATATCGTCGATTGCAACAAAGTTGACTGACAATCTTGGCCTATCACAAGAGATTAGTTGGAATCCTGGATTTCTGGTTGGCTGGACAATGCAAGCGCTCCGTACTAAGGAGAAGATGTATTTCTCTTAGAACGAAAACTAAGCGCTACATCAGCTCTTTCCGTTTTGTTTCATCGTCCAACGCACCCAATAAGAACATTTAATATAAATAAATGTATTCACTTTGAAACTGCCTGAAGGGCCTAAATATTCTATAATGCTAATGAATAATTACAAAATATATTATAAAATAAAGAGAATTCCCGAATTTTAATATAAAGTGTAAATAAAATATTAAAAATGAAGTCTCATCCTTCCTTTTAGAAACAAAATAGGGTTTTACAAGTTGGGACATTACAGTTTTTACAATATCTTAGATATGATGTTAGTGAGGATTGATATAAAACATAAGTCAAGATATTTGTGTTTGTTGAAAGTGTGGATTAAGGGAGATATACACTCACTCCCTCAGGACTCCTTGAACCATCTGAGCATCTCTAATCAATAATATATATTTATAGGTAAAAGATGAGAGAGTGTTTTCTCACCCTTCTATTCGAAACTTACCTAAGCAAAATCGAGGTCCAAAAACCAACTGGAATAAATGGGAAAGGTGATATGATATTTCTCGTCACCGAACCTCTCCGGGTCAAATCTTTCAGGATCAGGGAAGAACTCCGAGTCCATTTGGAGGCCGTAGATGGGTATCTCCAGCAATTCACCTTTCTGGAACATAGCCTCGGGCTGGCCATGTATTTTGTGGTCAATGGAAACAAAATTCTTATTTTAAACTTTTTCAATTGTTTGGATGCAGACGTATTTATGCTCATTCAGGAGTAATCAGCAAGAATAGAAAAGGTAATCTAAAAAAAACAAAATGTTCCTGAAGAGGGAAATTTAAATTTACTCATCGAGCTCTCACCTGAGACAGCCATATCAAGATATTGTAGACCATTCAGGTCATCTTAGAAGAACTAGCCTCCAGATTTTTCTAGCATGTTATCTATTCCAGCCTGGATTCAATCCTGGACATTATCGTTTGAGAGCAATGAGGTAAGTTGCGAAACTAATTAGGATTGAAGTATTTTCAAAACCGGCAAAGAAGAACTGCGTCACGTGGGTTGCAATATCTTTATCGTTCAGATCTGTGAAAAATACATATTTATGATTTACTTCATGATGTTGATAAAAATATAGATAGTATTCATTAAATAAGAAAACTATTTTGATAGTATATATTACTTATATTGTTTACGACAGCGATTACCAAACTATGGTACGCAGACCACCAGTAGTGCGTAAAATTATTCCCGGAGGTACCCGCTGTAGTAACAAAATTATCATTATTATTAGCAGCGCGTCTTACTACCCGTTCGGGCTATACTCACTTACGCTAATGTGTAATGGTAGGGTGATTGTGAGATGAAATGGAGGACCTACAGTCCACGGTGGAGGCCTGGCATTCCACACATTCACAAGATGTCTTGTTAGAGGTGAAGGAAGGGTTTGGTAATCAGATAAATCTGTGCTGGTACCGAGGATTGAACCCTAGCCCCCAGCACAAAAGTCCCACACCTTACCCCTAGACCACCAGGTCACCCGTTATTTTCTATAATTCATAATTTTACTTTTTAATAATATCTATATAAAATATATTTAAAATAAGCTTAGTTTTATTCTTTGGCAAATTATTCTTAAGATTTTGGAAAAAACAAAAATCCCATTATGTAGTCTTGATTTCGAGAATATATATATATTTGGTATACCTTTTGAATGTAATTAAGGTAGCTATTTAGATATGTTTTGAGAAGTTAACGTTATAAACATATTATATGTAAATCTAATTATATGTAAAATATTAATTATGTTAACTTCTCAACAAAAATAAATATATATATATTGTTTACTAAGTTAACAATGTATATTTATATAATATACATACGAGGACAATTTTCTGAGGACAAACATAAGAAGTGGATATTAAAAGTTTATTTATTTTATAATAAATTAGATAAATATTACTGACGACGATACCGTCAGAGATAGACAAACCAATTTAAATATATTTCTGATTAGTTTGATTGATATTAATTAAAAATACTAATGGTCTTAAATATTTGGTTTGAAAAATCATTTTCTCTTTTTGTTATTCTGAAATAAATGCTATTTAATATTTTGAAAATAAGCTCAATCATTCTTTTAAATAATTTTTTTATTTCCATTTGTTAATCAAAGCTTTGATCTATGAAAGAGACATATCTTTTTCTCTCTTTATAATTATTGAAACTGTGATATTTTACAATATATTCTATTATTAGCCTTGTATACAAACGAGTAATTACAGGTGGGGCATTGAAATAGGAAAATATAAAAAAAAAAATTTAATGCAATAATCCACATTAAAATTTTTATAGTGTTTTTTGTTTAATTGTTACAATAATTCATGATTATATGGAGTGATATCATTCTATTGTCCTTGTTCGTTGAATTTGTTTTATGGTATATATTGTCCCATTTTGGAGTTGCGGCCAATTGTTGGTAAGAATATTGTTGGTTTTATTGTGGTACTTAATTATGGTAGGACTAGGTTCTACATTGTTGCCTCACCAGGAATCACAACACTTTACCCTGTGGTCTAAATTTTAATAATTTTCTTGTTCTCTTATATATTTTAGTCCAGCCTACAGTTAATAAGTTATTTTACCACAGTTTTAAACATAAATAGGTATGTATTAAGGATTTTGGGAAACTCATAACCCAAAATGCACAAATAGCTTGTTTGAACAAAAAGTAATACAACATATCTATACACTTACATATGGAAAACTATGCTAATACCTTTAAATTGTGTTCAAAGTCTCTGCGTATAGCGCCAGAATAGCAAAGCTGCCAAGCATATGTGTACAGCAAGTTGCATAGGATTCAGGCGCATGGTACTGCACAAGTAAAAATGGTTTATGATGACCCTTAAAACGTATTTACATTTCTATATGGACTGGTGTGTTTACTATTAATTGTGGAAAGTTCTGCTGCCGTGCTTCAAGATGTCGAGGTGTGTAGTGCCGCACGCCTAGCTCCTATGCAACCTGTTGTACACGCATGCTTGAATAGCTATACGCTCCCGGAGACGTACGATAAACATTTGAACACAATTTCATGGTATTAGCATAGGTTTCAGATCACTTAAGTTGACCCAGTCACCCCTCAAAATTTAAATTTAAATATACCACTGTTTTGCACCCTAACCCCAGAGACGGTGCAACTGTTTATGTTTAAGGGTGGCCGAGTTAAGGTCCCCACTATCAACATGTTGGAATTCTTTTAATGCCATCTCTAAATTACTGATTTTCACCGTTTTGCGCCTGAATATTTTGCAAGAAAATTGTATATTTATTATTATTTACGGGTGACTTGGTGGTCTAAGCGTAAGGTGTCGGACTTCAGTGTTGGGAGTACGGGTTTGAATCCTCGGTCCTGGCACAGATTTACTTGATTGCCAAACCCTTCCTTCAACTCTGAAAAGACGTGTATTAATCACAACTTGTGGAGGTGGGGAATGCCAGCCAGGCCTCTACCGTGGTTCGGATCTCATGTTAAGCTGTAGGTCCTCCATTTCATCTCACAATCACCCTACCATTACACATTAGCGTAAGTGCACACAGCCCGAACGGGTAGTAAGACGCGGTGCTAATAATAATAATATTAACATTTATTTGTATTTTTTTACATTAATGCTTAAATGCATGTGTGCTAGTTTGTATAAATGTTTCTAATAAATTTTGTTTGTATGTATGCATATATGCATGTATGTATATATGTTTGTATGTATGTATATATGTATGTATGTATGTATGTATGTATATATGTATGTATGTATTCATATGTGTGTATGTATGTGTGTATGTATGTATGTATGTATATATGTATGTATGTATGTATGTATGTATGTATTCATATGTGTGTATGTATGTGTGTATGTATGTGTGTATTGTATGTATATATGTATGTATTCATATGTGTGTATGTATGTGTGTATGTATGTATATATGTATGTATTCATATGTGTGTATGTATGTATGTATGTATTTATATATGTATGTATGTGTGTATGTATGTATATATGTATGTATTCATATGTGTGTATGTATGTGTGTATGTATATATGTGAGTGTGAAGTGTGTGAGTATTTATACTTGTAGGACTATATGTGAGTATCCATTTATTAGTGTGTGTATATTCTTATGTAAGGATGAAAGTTTTCCAAGAAATTTTGAATCCAAAAATCTTTCTGGAAAATTCGGGAAAATTTTCAGCAGTAGTGGCTTGCTGTGTGTGGAGGTGTTAAATTGAAGAGGTGGAACCTATAGCCTAGTATACTTCAAATTATAGTGTGCTAAGAGATGAGTGGGTTATTTAAAGGGTTATGGGGCACGGGGTTGGAAAATTGGGAGGGGTAGATAGGAAGAATGGAGGATAGTGGGGAGATAAATATTTGGTAAACCTTAAAAATATGTTCATTAACCATTTGATGATAAAAATTTAAGTATGATAAAAGTATGATTGAATACAACAGGTGTACAAAGGTTCGCATTCATTTGTTTTTTTACTACGTGTTTTGGCACCGCGTCCTACCCCGTTCGGGTTATACCCCTGTTTAATAACTACGCCAATATATGTTAGGGACGAGGAAAGTTGAATTTAGAGGAATTGCACACGTCAGAGTGGAAAACTACTTAGGAAAAACCGCCCTCAGTTCACCTGACCGGGATCGAACACTGATCTCCCTGTCATCGTTAGTCAAGTCTATTGTGAGAGTAGTGCTATATAATATGCGGCCTCCGAAGCTCGTTTGAGTATGTTTCTGGTGCTAACACCTTTAGGAGAAATACATCTTAATTACACATTAGCGTAAGTGCGTATAGCCCGAACGGGTAGTAAGACGCGGTGCTAATAATAATAATAATAATAATAATAATAATACAATCCAAATGTATGTATTATTACATTAATACAATTAGTACGTCCAGTGTACTATGACTTTTCAAACACACTGTACTATGGGAAAACATTCTGACAAAGATGTTCCCAGAAACTATACTCATCGAGTAAGAGTAGAACAAGATGTCACACACCTAGCTCTGTTTTATTATTTGTAAATAATATGGGCTTTTTTTCTAAACCAACCCGCACTGGGGGATACGTAGATAGAGGCGTCCGTCTCGTCTTAACTAATTTGTTCATAGCATAAAGGTTGGAGTTTGAATCCCAACTCGATATAATTCCCCAATCTCCCTTCTAACCAGTGTGGACTAAAGATGAAAGTTTCCCGGGAAATTTTGAATCGGAGAATGTTCCTGAAAATTGTCTGCCCTGGCGGCTTGCGGGGTTAAATAGTATAGGTGGTACCTAGATCCTATCTATTATTAAGAGTAGAATGGGCTATAAGAAGAGGGGGGGAAGGGGGATGGTGGAGGAGTAGATAGAAAGAACGGAGGATAGGGGGGAGACAAATGGTGGCAAACATTAAAATTATTTTAGTTGATTTATTGATGATAAAAAAATTGAAGTATGATTTATGAACATAGCAGGTCTACAAAGGCTCCCTCGCATGAATTTGTTTCTTTACTACTATTTTTAGCACCACGTCTTACTAACCGTTCGGGTTATACGCCTATGCACTAATTACGCTAATGTGCTATGGATAAGGAAGATTTAATTTATATAAATTGCACACGTGAGAGTGGAAAACTACTTAGGAAAAACCGCCCTCAGTTCACCTGACCGGGATCGAACACTGATCTCCATGTCATCGACAATCTAGTCTATGGCGAGAGTAGTGCTATATAATATGCGGCCTCCGAAGCTCGTTTGAGTATGTTTCTGGTGCTAACACCTTTAGGAGAAATACATCTTAAGTATAAACTTTTACCTTTGGGATAGCTATATCTCTATTACATTATAGTTCCATTTAATCAGTTGAAATTATTTTACAGAAATAATCATTGATCATTTTCCTCTTTGGAAATTATCCGGAGAAAATATATGTAAAATTTTCCTCCTCGCATTTCTGGTGCGGACAAATGTTATCTTTCATATCTTATTCCAACCCCATTATTATTATTATTATTATTATTATTAGCACTGTGTCTTACTACCCGTTCGGATTATACGCACTTACGCTAATGTGTAATGGTAGGGTGATTGTGAGATGAAATGGAGGACCTACAGTTAACGTGGAATCCGAACCACGGTGGAGGCCTGGCATTCCCCACATTCACAAAATGTATTGTCAGAGGTGAAGGAAGGGTGATATACTTATAACTAACGTGTATATACAAGTATTGAGTACATACAATAACAGTCACAAGAAATAAATAAATAGAGTTTTATTGGTGAACATAATCATACAGTAACAAATAATTTTCCAAAAATATACCTCTTTTAAATAAATGCTATCATGATAAAACTACAATCATTCGAGAAAATAGACTAGCTATATAGAATACACTTTAATATTATATAAACGCATTTTGATTTTCTACGTTCTTTACAGAAATAGTTAGTTACTTTTGTTAAGTAATTTTAAGACATTTTCATATTAAAATCTACAATATTGTTAATCTATCAGTAATACAGTACATCAATGTGATATTATGTTTCAGGTCAATCTGTGGGTAATTAAGTAATAAGCTATAGACTAGAGCAGTGAATATAGTAATCGTTTTCAATACTTGTAAATTAAAACAAATTGTTGGTCTCATGACATTGTTTAAATCATAACGTATCTTTAAATTCTTTTGAATAACATTAGCATATTAATTTTTAAATGTGGTTCATTTGAATTATCACTCTTTGTATAACACATATCTATAACTCTTCTTTGAAGTAGCTCTAATCTATTTTATCTATTACGTATGAATAAAACTATTATTTAAAACTAGTTGTTTTGGTTGCATTGTGAAATACTATAAAGTGCTATAAGATAGCATTGGTAACTCTTGAAAAGACAACTATGTCAATACGTTTGGATTTCAAATGTAGCTCTTAATGTAATTTACGCTAATTATGACGATATTTTTGTCACTGTGAAAGCAATTGGTATTAGATTAATCATTATGAGGTTTAATAACCCAATTAATAAAAAAAATAATGATTCCTTGTAGTTTTCTTTAATCTCTATTTTGATTTCATTTGCAAGATTTAAATCCAATTTTATTTTAATTTAAATCATTAGCTTGGATGGAGTTAATAAGATATAGTATACACATACATGAAAATTGTAAAATTATGTTAGTCACCATACTACAATAAAATTAAAGTTAAATTTTGGTGATAGCTAAATTCCATAAAACTGTCAAATATCTAGTTTTAATATTTAATAATATAAAACCAAGATTATCAATATATTGGTATTGCCTTAGATAAATGTCAATATATACAAAATACCAATCATTAGAAAAACACCTTTTTAAATAAGTCACTACTACTTGACACAGTAAACATTGTAAGCTGAAAGAATGTCAACATCTTGGAAAATGAAGGGGAGGACCTCTGGTACACGTCATCAGTCGTTATCTTGACGTTCTGGCGTGTACACTCCGGTCCGCATACCGAGGGGGGCGCGTAAGTTCAATAGTTTGGTAGTTCAGTAGTTTTGTGTAGAATTGTTTAACTTTATTTCTACCTCTATTGACAAAGATTAAGGATGCCTATTAAGCTTTAAAGACAAGGTGGCCTGGTGGTCTAGGGGTAAGGTGTCAGACTTTTGTGCTGGCGGCCGGGGTTCAATCATTGGTCCCAGCACAGATTTATCTGATTACCAAACCCTTCCTTCACCTCTGACAAGACATCTTGTGAATGTGGGGAATGCCAGGTCTCCACCGTGGTTTGGATTCCACGTTAAACTGTAGGTCCTCCATTGCATCTCACAATTACCCTACCATTACACATTAGCGTAAGTGCGTATAACCCGAACGGGTAGTAAGACACGGTGCTAATAATAATAATAAAATTATTTTTAAAATGGCTTTAAATAAGTGTGCTATGTCATCTATTCTCAGTGAAGGAGTCGTATCCCATTTTCCACTTGGTACTGACTGTACTAACCCCCTCACCATTCATACTCTAGAAGTACAGAGTCATTGCAGCGCTTGGCCACGGGATGCTATGTTCTGTCTGTCAAGTAATAATTAAATGTTTAATTTTACAGTTAAGGACATTATGAAGAACTTAGAGCGTTGTATTAGTTTGTCATTGACATATCCACAATATATTTTTAAATAATCATTAAAATGTTAATCTATTATTATTATTATTATTATTATTATTATTATTATTAGCACCACGTCTTACTACCCGTTCGGGTTATACGCACTTACGCTAATGTCAGTTTAGCGTGGAATCCGAACCACGGTGGAGGCCTGGCATTCCCCACATTCACAAGATGTCTTGTCAGAGGTGAAGGAAGGGTTTTAAACTATTATGTTACAGAAATATATTCATATAGTGTAACCATGCTAAACTTGTATAGAGAACATTTAAAGATGAACAATCTCGGATTTGAAGTAATTAAATCTATGCCATTCATAATTTATTTTAAGAATAAATCAGGTTGCACTGTTTACTTTAAATACATAAATACAACACAAACTGAAGAATACATCTATTTTATTTTGAAAATAAAAGTATATAAATATTATATAAGAAATGATAGTATGAAAAGTAATTGTTTTATGGGAGGACACATTAGACCACTAGACAAACAAACATAAAGATCCTAAATTTAAATAAACCCTTTTAAACCAAGCGTGTCGTTTTGAATTTCTTTGAAATAAAATGTGACTCAAAATTTAAAAAAGGATTGAGATTTACCCACACAAAATTGTTTGATAATGATTTGAAACTGATTAAAATGTTTTGTTGCAAAAATAACCTTAAAAATATTGCGACTTGCATCTATTTTTAAATATTTGATCTAATATAACTTATATTACCTTAATATTTACTAGATCGGTTTATTTAAAATAATATTATAAACAAAACTTTATGGTTATAGTGCTCATAGTAAGTTTGCAAATCCTTATAAAACTACCAGAAGGAATGTGTTAAGGAAAGTCAGCTCCTAAAAACAGAAAATAAAGCTCAGTTTTCTAAGCATTTATAGGCCTATAGGTCAAGGGTTAAAGTTTGTACATGATAATTAAATTTGTAAATTAAACTTTTAATCAAATTTGCTATTTAGTGTCCTAGAATCTGTTTTATTGTTTGTCCTAAAATATTTTGAGGACAAAGAATAATTAATGAAAAGGCTAAAAGACTAACCAGCTTATAATTTTGTTTTTTTATAACTTATGGGAATTCGTATTAGCATAAGGTAGACATTATTAACTAGCACCAATTTGTTGTTTATAGGGATTGTAATTTACAAACTAAGATCTTCTGTTTTCAAAACTACTATGAATAATACTTCTTAGTTTGTAAATAATTTTGTTAAAAAGCACTATTCCACTAAATTAAATGATTATAAACAATTAGTTGAGTAAAATTTAAGCAAAATAGCAGAACATTTTATAAAAGAAATAATAAAGTTTTTACAGAATTGTTGTTATAGTTTTGATTAAATTTTTTACATAAAACCTCAACAAAACATCACTAATGAAGTTCAATAATGTAATTAAGTGATCTTGTACAACGATATAATCTACCAATTTTATATCCATCTAATTAGTTTAATTATAAACCTATATATTTTATTATAGCTATCCTTGAATTTTTTGATCTAAGTCTTAAGTTGAATGTAATAGTTAGTGTGTTAAATTTAATAATCAAATTAATGCTATATCTTTAAGAATATTACATAAACTAAAACAACGATTTAAAGTACATTATTTGAAGCAAATAAAATAAGAAATGTGAAGGCAATGTTTTTAGAAAAATAATATATTAATTCTTGTTATTTTTAAAATAGCATCTATTTTATTGAATTTTAGAAGAGCTATATTTCATGAATCAGACTTAGCATTTAAAACATGTTGTTTCATAATATAAATATAAAAATGGACATAAACTTATATAATGCATTCTGTTTATTCGTGTTAATTAATGGTACGCATATAAAACAAATTCTAAATTAGTTACAGCTTGGTTTTTAATATGGCGATACTTTTTAATACCGGTACAGTAGTTATGAATTAAAGTTTATTTTTAATTTAAAGGTAGTAGATTAAAATTATCGGAAGGTTTCGTCGAAAAGTCTGAAATCCATTAATTGGTAACATAATTATTATACAAATCCTTAATTAATATCAAATACATTTCAATATTAGTCAATAATAATATTTTGTATTAATATCAGCTATTGAGAAAATGAATGTGAAACTATAGCATTTATTAGTTACAGAATTTATTGTAATGAAACAATCGCATGTTAACAATAATTTAACAATAAATATAGAATAATTTATCAAACACTTTTACGCCAGTGTTCCTCGGAGTCTTTGTACAGTTGATTGCCGCATATCAGCTTAACCTGAAACATCGTTTGTTGAAAGCTAATTTAGTCACATTTATTAATAGAACAATACAAAAAAACAAAACCCCTTAATCATAACATATGTTTAAAATTATATTTACATTTATGAAAAATCAATATTATATTGTAAGATTAAATTTTTTTTAAACAAAATTATCTCTATCTATTACTAAACAAATTGGAATTACTCTGAAATTTGGTTTTACGATTTATTAATATCATTTCATAAATGTTCAGGTGCACATACATAATTTAGTTTAGGTGTCTTCGTTTCGTATACTATTTATTGAATATGAGAAATATTATTATTATTATTATTAGCACCGCGTCTTACTACCCGTTCGGGTTATACGCACTTACGCTAATGTGTAATGGTAGGGTGATAATTAGATGAAATGGAGGACCTACAGTTTAACGTGGGATCCAAACCACGGTGGAGGCCTGGCATTCCCCACATTCACAAGATGTCTTGTCAGAGGTGAAGGAAGGGTTTGGTAATCAGATAAATCTGTGCCAGGACCGAGGATTGATCACCTACTGTGTAGTATAAGAAATATTATTTAAACAATTTAGAACCAAATATTCAACATTATATGGACAGTAATCAACATCTTAATAAACCACCAATAAAATTGATAGAATAAATTAACCGCAGTGCAAAGAGTTTCTAATTACTATTGACATTTTAAATATGTAATGTGACTGCTGGAGAGGAATGAAGGAGCGGCTCACAAGAAAGGGAAGGGGATACAACTTTATTAATAACTTAGTTTAGATAAGAAGTATTTCGCTCTATTTTGGCGGCTAAGTTGAGCTAACCTACCCCCCCCCCCCCCCCCNACCGCCAACATTGGTTGGACATTCCAAACGACCAGGTAGTTACACCAAGGTTCAACGAAAGGCTTTTATTTGTCTAGAATTGTTAAGTGTGGTTAATAAGCTTCTCGAATATTCCTCTGGAATCTCTTTATTATGTTCGGGGCGAGGATGTTGCCCCCAGTTTTTGAATTTTGTTCGAGGGAAGCATTTCTCCCGGACAGCAGGTGACCAAGTTTACTATAAATATAACTAGCGTAACTTTTAACAAATATTACTAATCAATTGGTTTATCAATATATTACTTCAGTTTTGTTAGTTATCTCTAAGAAGCTTAGCATATTAATATGCTAATCTATTAATGAAGACCCGCCTCGGTGGCGTAGTTGGTTAACGCTCTTGTCGTGTTGAGTTTGACTGCTGAGGACTGGGAGATCGAGGTTCTAATCTCGGTCGGGTGAACTGGGGGTGGTTTTTCCTAAATGGTTTTCCACTCTCACTCCACGCAAATGCGGGTTTACTTCCTTTAATTCAACCTCCCCAATTCCCAATCCATTAGAGTAATTAGTACTTAAAGCGTATAGCCCGAACGGGTAGTAAGACGCGGTCCTATTATATTATTTTTATTATTATTATTACTGAAGATCTACGACAGTTATTGTTTTACAGGGAATAGTTTGAACGTAGCAAAATATATTTTTTCGTGATACTTATTTGAATAGAAAACATTTAAACGGATGGTTTTAAAATCATTCAAATATATTTTAAATATATCATAATATAAACCTCGATATGTTTAGTTCTAACTTTCAATGAGATAAAAAATTAATGAAAAATAAATCATGAGAAAATGTCACTTTAATTAAATGAGCTCTTCTTGCATTTATTATTTACTTCAAAGCCCTGTTATGCATAGCCTTTATAAATTCATAAATAGCTCAAACAAGGAGTCAGATGATGTGAATTCACAAACATATATATGTATATTAATTTAAAAGGTTTGATTGGCTAACTACGGAGGAATCGCCTCTCAGGTCATGCATAAAAAAATATATATATGTTTTTTAAATATTTTCTTAAAAATTCTTATAAAACTAATTTGTTTAATCTATTTGGTATTATTTGGATCTTACATTAAATGATTTATATTTCTTTATTTTATTAGTTTCTAAATTAAAGATAGATTGCATCAACTCTGGAACATTGACAAACTCACATTTATTTACCGGCGACACAATCACATTTAAATAAGAATTAAGGAAATGGCATCATTTTTGCCTGGAAAGATAAGTTATTACTATAAATATTTCTTCTGTGGTTACACAAATAATTGTTGTATACATATGATGGGGTATTTATAATGACAAATATGTTTTACAATACATCTTTCTTACAAAACCAGAAACAAATTCTGTTTTAAAATTAACAAACTACTCGAACTATGGAATGTCAAGTTAAAAATAAGCTTTTATTTCAATACCTCAGCTTTAGCGATGAAACGTCTAATTTCCTACCTATGAGTACCAGGTTTAACTTAAGAGAATGTTTCTAGATAAAATTCATTATTTATAATTTTATCCAAGTTGTTCGATTATGGTAGTTTCTTGAAAATTATATTATTCAATTTTTTTTAATCACGTGGTGATACTACCTGTTCACACTGTACACAAATATATGATATTACGGGGTGAGGATGAAGGAGGAAGTTTTTTTAGAGATAATCTATTGGCATTTGTTTGGAAGGAGAGAGTGAAACTATTAATGAAAAGCCAGTAGACCTGACCGGTGTTTGAACCCTGATCCTCCCGTCATCAGTGGGCCAGTGTAACACGAATGGGGCGAATAAGACCACTCGCCCACTGAAGTGGGTCAAAAATCATGTTAATATTACGTATTTAATACCCAATCCAGGTCAAACAATTATTATTTAATACTATTAGCTTGATGATACCAGATTTCCTTGACATAGAGTTCCCTCTTTTTAAACGGTGATTAATTCTCAAAACAAGGGCCCTACCCAGCAGTAAGAATGTGGCTCAGAGGACGTAATGGGGTGATCGAACCCTCGAGGCAGTTTCGAGCCAGTGGGATACAACTTGATCCTCACTTGTGGGTCAAGACTCACATTCTGGGAGGTGTAACACACCACATATCTCCGAACATCTGGGTCAACCTGGGGCCACGCCTAACTGGTCACCAGACTCTCTTCCTGGACCGACCTCTGTCATGGGCTGTGCTGAGGAGTCGGTATTCTAGACTCGAGATGTCTCGCTAATACCAAGAGAGGTGACCTGGCGGTCTAGGGGTAAGGTGTCAGACTTCTGTGATGGGGTCCGGGGTTCAATCCTCTGTCCCGGCACAGATTTATCTGATTACCAAACCCTTCCTTCACCTCTGACAAGACATCTTGTGAATGTGGGGAATGCCAGGCTGGCTTCCACCGTGGTTCGGATTCCACGTTAAGCTGTAGGTCCTTCATTTCATCTCACAATCACCCTACCATTACACATTAGCGTAAGTGCGTATAACCCGAACCGGTAGTAAAACGCGGTGCTGATGATAATAATAATAATAATAATAATAATTCAATTGCTGTTGTTCTAGCTGACTGACTTCACTTCAAAGAATATCTCGAGTTTTAACCGAAAAATAAAATAAAGTCCGTCAGTTAAGCGTGAACCTTTTTTACTAACAAAACAACTGTGGAATACTCAAGCCAAACTTTCACCGTATCTTCACCAAAAAGAACAACAGACTTTTCTGATGGTAATACTTGTGTGTGTGTGTGTGTGTGTGTTCAATACAAGCCTGACACTTGCTAACTGATTCTGATAAAATTCGATAAACATTATTATTATTATTAGCACCGCGTCTTACTACCCGTTCGGGTTATACGCACTTACGCTAATGTGTAATGGTAGGGTGATTGTGAGATGAAATGGAGGACCTACAGTTTAACGTGGAATCCGAACCACGGTGGAGGCCTGGCATTCCCCACATTCACAAGATGTCTTGTCAGAGGTGAAGGAAGGGTTTGGTAATCAGATAAATCTGTGCCGGGACCGAGGATTGAACCCCGGCCGCCAGCACAGAAGTCTAACACCTTTCCCCTAGACCACCAGGTCACCAAGATCTTGTTAGTGAGTAATTAATTACTTTGTCCTACCTGCTAAGTTTCACCGGCCGGAAGTCTTCTGTCCTCCGTAAGCCAGCGACTGTGCCACTGGGGAGGAGTGTGAACCGTATTCTCCATGGTTGCTATAGCTGGCGTCGTAGCCTCCACTGAACCCTCCACCTCCTCCAACAGGTCCCACGCTGCTGAATCCGCTACCGCCACCTCCACTGTAGCCACCACCATCCGCCCATCCTCCGCCCCCGTGAGAGGGGTAGGCCTCGTGCACCTCGTGGTGGGACTGGTGGGGTTGCCAGCCGTGGTTCTGAGACAGCAGCTTGCGGATGCCGATGAACGCCGAGATGGCGATGGAAATGATGCTGACCAGGATGGCCTTCTTGGCGATCAGGGCGATACCGAAGTAACCGAGGACGAGCAGAGTCAGGACCTTCAGCTTCACCAACAGCAGGATGGGAAGAATCTTCTTCAAGATCTTCTTCTTGCCTCGTGCTGGAAGAATAAGTCTGTTTTTGGCCAACGGATCTGGTTTCTTATCAAGACAAGAGATTTGGTAGCTCATAGCTAGTATTTCTATATTTAATAATAGAAGGTTGTTTTACTCTATCGGGTGACCTGGCGGTCTAGGGGTAAGGTGTCAGACTTCTATGCTGGTGGCCGGGGTTCAATCCTGGTTACCGGCACAGATTTATCTGATTACCAAACCATTCCTTCACCTCTGACAAGACATCTTGTGAATGTGGGGAATGCCAGGCCTCCACCGTGGTTCGGATTCCACGTTAAACTGTAGGTCCTCCATTTCATCTCACAATCACCCTACCATTACACATTAGCGTAAGTGCGTACAACCCCAACGGGTAGTAAGACGCGGTGCTAATAATAATAATTTTACTCTATCAAGAGGAAAACAACCAATTTACATCTACACCTAGAGTAAATATTTTTCTTTGAAGTAGATGATGTTAATAAATGATATCATATATCAGAAAATGTTGAGTTCTGTAGCTGTGTCAGTAAAAATGAAAATGACATAGCTTTAGCATATTGATTCGAGCCCAGGTGAGATCTAAAATATTTGGATATGTACATAGCTATTCATTACACACGAATGGAATGCCCTGCCTTAATTTAGCGTGCTATGTGCTAAGAGTTTTTATATATCAAAAGGTTTATACTTTGGTGCTGATACAACTATGTTTCAAACATGGGTTTTAAATATCCTCGTAAAATAATGTTTGCCGATTACAAGATGAAAACCGCAGTGGGGTGTATTGAGGGTAGTTTCCCCTAAATGGTTGTCCACTCACCCTCCACGCCAGCTTAGATACATTCCATCTAAGTTCAATCTTGTTCGTGCCTAACTCATTAAATTAATTTGTACATAAGTTAAGCGTATATCCTGAACGGGTCTTAGGACGTGGTGCTGAAAAATTGCTAGTAAATTCGTAATGATAAATGCGTCCTCTGAAATCTAAATATATACTTTTAGTTGTTATCATTTTAAGATCAGTTATTTACCCTTTCGTCTATATCCTTTTAAATATATGTTGCTTTATTCTGTTTAACCACGAGTCTAAATCTGTGTTTTCTATTCCATGTAGCTTTTAACAAAAGTAATCTATGGCTTTTTCTAATATTTTGAACATTTGTAGAAACCCATTATTATATTTAAAGTATATTTTACCTTCTAAAGCCTTAGATTTTTGGGGCTAGAAACGTTCAGACTCATTGATTTTAGAAGCTTCTGGAAAGCCGGTTTCCAATCACATCCAGTTAAACTAAAGATGTTTAACTCTTAGATTTCGGTTTGAATTATTTTGCACCTGTTCGTGTCATTCGAATTTATCTAGAACATTGGTTCTGTATTATTTTTGTTCACGGCACACTCGTCTTGACGTGAGTTCTTGTGGCACACTCTTCTTGACGTGAGTCCTCACGGCACACTCTTCTTGACGTGAGTCCTCACGGCACACTCTTCTTGACGTGAGTCCTAACGGCAGACTATTCTTGACGTGAGTCCTCACGGCACACTCTTCTTGACGTGAGTCCTAACGGCACACTCTTCTTGACGTGAGTCCTAATGGCACACTATTCTTGACGTGAGTCCTCACGGCACACCTAACGGGCACGTTGGCAGCACTACGGCAGACTCGGCCATGCTCGTGATTAAAGAGACTTCTCTTAGTCGAACAAGAACATGTCTGTCCTCTATTCGACCAAGAATTAAAACCCGAAGTCCCTAACCAAGCCATCAAATGATATTGAATTATTATTATTATTATTATTATTAGCACCGCGTCTTACTACCCGTTCGGGTTATACGCACTTACGCTGACGTGTAATGGTAGGGTGATTGTGAGATGAAATGAAGGACCTACAGTTTAACGTGGAATCCGAACCACGGTGGAGACCTGGCATTCCCCACATTCACAAGTTGTGTATTGTTTGGAAGTCTTAAGGAATTTGCTGGATACACTTTCAAATAATCCACGCTAGAGGAAGTGATATGTTTTGATTTGGAAATATATTTTGTTTGAGATATTAAGGTTCGAGTCCCTGTAGGTCCAAGAATGTTATCTCAATTTGTTATGATATAAGGGTTTCTACGGAGAAACGAGAGTTTTTAAACTCGACTCCTTGTAAAACCACAAATAATTAATATGGTAATATCAATTTTGTATTTATTGATTTAAGAAAAATGCATCTTCCTATCCAATTACTTTCAACTAATTTAACTATCGTATCTATTTCAACACAGTGAGAGAGGTAAGCTTTAAGGAAATAAAAGAGAACTGCTCTAGAACCCCATACATTCATGTCAATCAAAGTGCACCCTGTTGTATAATCCGTTCAGGGTAAACGCACTATCCCATGTTCATCTAGAGGTTTAGCTCAAATAGAATATTAAAACTATATCTGTTCACCTCCCTCTTACAACCAACTGGATTAAGATTACAGTTAGAAGACCAGGGTTCGATACCAACCATCTGCAATAAGGATCACTTTCATTTATTTCTGGTTTAGTTTTTAGTCTTACCACGCTTTAGGGCTGTTTACGTCATTTACAATAATAGTTGGATGTAAGGTGTCAGACTTCTGTGCTGGCGGCCGGGGTTCAATCCTCGGTCCCTGATTGCCAAACCCTTCCTTCACCTCTGACAAGACATATTGTGAATGTGGGGAATGCCAGGCCGGCCTCCACCGTGGTTCGGATCCCACGTTAAACTGTAGGTCCTGCATTTCATCTCACAATCACCCTACCATTACACATTAGCGTAAGTGCGTATAACCCGAACGGGTAGTAAGACGCGGTGCTAATAATAATAATAATAATAATAATAATAATAATAATAATATATATTAATAATTTACTTTAATGACCTTCGAGAGCAACCAAATAATTAAGATCATTTTGGAATGGTAATAACAACAATAATAATATATTCTTACTTATTAGGTTATTATCTAATAAACAACATTGCTTGGCGTTTGTATGGCTAATCATGCGTTTTTCCAGAGAAGTTTTACTATCCCTTTAAACCTCAAGTCATTGCATTCACAAAAAACGAATAAAAGTTAATGCATGTAATATGATTTGATTTATTTGTACATATAATTTTGATTTGCAATGGCTCCACCATCGTGCCCATGGCCAAGGCCAATAGATATAAAATATCATATTGTTATATAGTTTATAGAAATCAGTACTATTATGTGTATAATATTATTATGTGTTGACATGGAAAGAACCAGTTTTTTGTGTTTGGTTCCTTAACCCGCTTGGATGAGTGCAGTTTACAGCCTAAGGCTTTTGTTTATAAAGTAGTGAATTCCAAACACACGTCCACACCAGTCTAGTACAATACTCTAAATCAAGTACAGCTCCTGATTCATGGATAAAGGATTGTACCATTTTCAAATTGGTGGCGTTAATTTTGATTTTTAGTAAATAAACATCAAGATAGACTAAACTGTTGATGAAATAGAGACAGGGGTTCGAGTCTAGATCGGATGTACTAAGTTTAAAAAAAATTAATTTCTACTTTACATTCAAGCAAGTGCGGGTTCATTTTCTTTATATTTAATCTTCCACGTCTTTAACTATTTACCTTGATATTACATGTGCATATAACCTAAATAGGTAAGTTAGACATTGTGGTAACATATATTCAAGTGCTATCATGTGAGTATCAAACAGGAAACAGGATGATGACATTAATCTAAATTTAATGTGTGTCAGAATTCACGTTTAAATATTATTGTTACTTAATCAGGTTTAATGTATTTAAGGTCATTGTTTTTAAATGAATATTATTAGCAAACGGGCCTCGATACGAACTCATTTGATCTTTTCAAACTCTGATATAACATTATTATTATTATTATTATTATTAGCACCGCGTCTTACTACCCGTTCGGGCTATACGCACTTACGCTAATGTGTAATGGTAGGGTGATTGTGAGATGAAATGCAGGACCTACAGTTTAACGTGGGATCCGAACCACGGTGGAGGCCGGCCTGGCATTCCCCACATTCACAATATGTCTTGTCAGAGGTGAAGGAAGGGTTTGGTAATCAGATAAATCTATGCCGGGACCGAGGATTGAACCCCGGCCGCCAGCATAGAAGTCTGACACCTTACCCCTAGACCGCCAGGTCACCAATAAAAGTTCCACAGTGTCAGGAATCGAACCTAGTGTCCCTAAATCGGTAAAGAAACATGCTATCGATTGAGCTAAGCAGTCATACCTGATATAACAGTATTAATATTTTACTTTATCTGTAAATCATGGTAAACCCACAGTCATAGAATTTATGAAAATTCATCTACCTCATATTTTAGTTCCCAAGGGTTGTACAGCTTGATGTTCAGTACTTGTAATAAATAGGGCTGAATGAAACTTAAAAATTATAACTAACCTTCAGTAAAGAATTGCGTCACTTTCTCCTGAACTTCAGTCGGGATGCTCTGAGCGATTCCTCTCGCGGTTTCGGTCACTCGGTTCACTAGAGGAGATAGATCCAAGTTCAGGTTTCGACCCTCAAAGAAGCTAAACGCTTTCTTCACGACAAACGATTCCATCGCATTCTCTCTGTTCTCAACGTCCTTGGACTCCATCACCTTTCCCTCCAAATCTGCGTCCTGTAATGACCTCCCATGGTCGACGCGGTTAGGGTCACGAACCAAGGACAGTCCACCGATCAGCTCGATATTATCCTGGTTGAAAAATGTTTTCATCTTCCTGTAGACAAGCATCTGCACGCAGGAAATGGAATCTTTCTTGAGGCAGTCCTCGACGGCTACCTCTTCCGTGTTCGCATCTCCTAGTCCGACACATAACGTGATCACTGCTATGATCGATAAAAACCTAGCTATACTCATTGCAAAGCCTGTCTGTCTGTCTACCTACACTTTCCCTCCTATTATACCTTATCACCTGATGGCTTACTACCCACTGCTGGACCTACGAGTTGTGTCTCTCTAGTAACAAGCACTCAAATATTTATGATCCAAATAAAAAGGTCCGTTCGTCTTTTAAAGACTCTCCTGCCTGCCTACCTACCTCTCTGGTCAAACTCGGAACAGGCCAAACCACTCTATCGAGTAACCCCCTCCTTCTCCTCCACTCCTGCTCTCCATTTTTGCGCACAGGTATGTCACTGCTAAAGCTAAACTTGCCCACTCGGTCGAAAACGGATATCCTGTTGTGTCGTTAAGACCTCTTTTTTGGGGGGCTTGATACGTGTAATCACTGAAGAAAGTTTGGATTCTAGCGAAAACAAACGTTTTGATAAGGTGGTCGATACGATTAATGCACTTACCGGTTAGAATGTTAAGTGTCAAGAGTGGTTAGTATGTTTAGTATGTGTGGTAGAAAAAGGGGGAGGTCTACGAATAGTTTATGGAGAAGTTGGTTTCGTTCAAAAAACGGGGCCAGATAAGTGGTTTAAGGTCGATTGCAGAAATGCTGCTTGCCCACTAATGGATGGGAGACATTGGTAGTCAGGTGGGATACTTGTGTTTGTTAGTGAACCCACATATAAACCCAAATGTACTTTAAAATGTTGGTCAAAACAAAAATTTGGAAAAAAATACTATTGAAGTGTAACCTCATTGGTTGTTAATATTTCTAGCGTATCCTATATTAAAGATACCGCCAACTAATTCATTTACTTATTGACTATAGGTGACCTGGCGGTCTAGGTGTAAGGTGTCAGACTTCTGTGCTGGTGACCGGGGTTCAATCCTCGGTCCCGGAACATATTTATCTGATTACCAAACCCTTCCTTCACCTCTGACAAGACATCTTGTGAATGTGAGGAATGCCAGGCCTCCACCATGGTTTGGTTCGGATTCCACGTTAAACTGTAGGTCCTCCATTTCATCCCACAATCACCCTACCATTACACATTAGCGTAAGTGCGTATAACCAGAAAACCCGAATGGGTAGTAAGACGCGGTGCTAACAATAATAATACTTACTGATGCTTTCAAAACCTAAAGTACTTATGGAACTTATCGAGGCCTAATACTTTGAATACAAAAATAAACAACCGTAAAATCACAAGGATACCAGGAATTATTCTTTCACTTAAAATAAAAATATTATTATTAATAAAACTTATCATTTAAAAGTAAAATAATATATTTTATAAAATAAGTGAAGTATAAAATGAAAGTTATGTTTGAAAATACATTGCCTTAATAAATATCTTGCTTTTTCCAAAAACTACAATTTGTTTGGAATGAAACGTCGATGGGTGAGAGGTTAAATTCTTGCAAATTTAATTTTATAAATTACTTCTGCTTTTCATAAAATACATCTAAATACATCAAAAGAAAAATTAATAAAGTCCTAATTAATGTAACGGCTAGTTTTTAAATAAGTAACTATAACGTATATGTATGTGTGAATTTAACAACACTATTAATTACAACAAATTACTAACTAGATTATTTTTATTTTCTCTCAACACCTTGGAGCGAAATTATTGCCATGGTCACAAAAATCAGGCTCGAGATTTTGATAAATGTCAACTTTTCATGAACCCCTGAAACCAAAAAAGCTGTTTTTGCAATGCATCGATCTGTATGTCTGTCTCTACTTCGGGCTAGAGTCAAAAATATTTTACCGATGGGGATGAAAATAGGTATCTGGGGTTTTCTTAAGGTCCCCCGAGACGTTTTTGGAATTAGACATATAACACTAAAATTAAGAATTGTTTATCGAGAGGGAAAAAAGAGATAAAATAAATTTTCTCGAAAATAGCTTAAACGATTTTGTTTGAATTTTAAATCTAGACACTCTTTTTCATTATAAACAAGATGGCAATTCGCATTTACTTATGAAAATTACTTTGAGGGTACCTTATATTAGAGTAATTTTTCCAATGCTCATCATTTATCGAGATACGAAATGACTTATTATTTTAATGTTATAATAATATTAAAGACGTATATCTTTTATTTAAAATATAGTTTTATAGAACCAATAGTTTCTGAGCTAAAAGCAAAATAAATATAGTTTTTAATCCAAGTCTGAAAATGAATTAGATTCTTATGCTCTTTGGCCGACTAAGATATTTCTATTTCCTTAATTTTTCTGTAACGGTGTTCCTAGTTTCTAATGACATAGAGTAAGTAACAGTGTATATTATTTCATTTATAATATTTGATGTAATATTTCTACAACAATAATATATATATTATTTCGTTTCACAAATCCTGCGAGCTTTTAGTAAAGGTCAATTTTAAAACAAAACCGAGATAAAGTTTTTGTGGTGCATCGTACCATTTATTTTATAAAAATCTTTCGATTAAATTAATAAAAGGTGTTTTTCAATTTAACAAAAACACAGTAAAATAATTACTTTTCGATTGTGATTAAAATCTAAAGTATATCCTCTAAATTTATGATAGATATTCAATAAGTATATTTTTTTATCTTTATACATAAGCGTATAGTGTATTTATAAAACTATAATAATTAATATGGTATCGAGTATAATATTAATAAAATAAATGTTAAAGATTTGAGGGCTCTGCGCCAAACCAATAATCTCACAGTTATCGGGAATAGCTAGTTCTATTGCAAATAGGTAAACCTCTACCCCAAACAATAATAAAAGCAATCATACACATTTATGCAATATTTAAATTGGAGAAAGTAGAGCACGCTTCATTCTAAACACATGTTTTATCTTCAGAATGCATTAAACGAATACCTTCGAATACTTCGGTTAAATTTGACGATCCTGAAAAATATATTAATTGAATTTGTTGAAATTTTCAATAATGTGGGAGCTATTATATTCCCTTAGATCCATTTATATGTTCTTAAATTGTACGTTAAATATTGAAATAGTTTTTTATTGAAATAATATTGGTACAACAATTATTCTTCCCAAAATTATTATGGCTCTACTAGTCTTCTCATTTTACACTAATCTTACTCCTAATCTTTTAGATGTAAACATTATATTCTGGTCGATATTAGTTGTATTTACCCAGAAAATGTTTTAATATGAAAAAATTAAAAACTGCGGCCTTTTCTATCGTTCTCTTTCACCCCTCCTTAAGCTCCGGTAGACATAATATAACTTTTCGCCAACAGAGCATATGTTTATATTTTTATTATTTAACATAATGGAGGATGCTTGTATAAAATAATTATAATGTGATCTTATATTTATAGATAAGCTAGTATTTTGAGCCGTTATTCACAAGATCAAGCAGCACTAAGTTTATATAAAATCATCTGAATGATTTCAGATGCCCACTTAAGTTACTCATTGGACAATCCTGAGCTCTCTATGACAGTTACAAACCAATCATGGTAACCAGTTTATTAAAACAAAATAAATATCTGAGATAAAATATTTCTTTGTTCACACACTGTGTGCACTAAGTATGGTCATAGAAAGAGATAAACGAACTGATAGACATTGTTGCATAATTATTTGTTAAAAGACCATGGTAGTACACCCAAGAGCATAATTAAAATATAATACACTCTGTTACAGAAATATCTTGAATAAAAAGCATCATGGTTTTAGAAAGAGCACTATGGTTAAACGAGCGATGTGGTCCGAATTCTTATATTTTAATTCTAATGCGGATGCTATATCCAGGCGCAAATTTATCATAATTTTATCAAGTTTAGCATCCTTTTTTATCACAAAAACTTTAAAATAATCTTTAGTTTATAGATTTATTTTATTTTTATATTTTTCTCTTTGCCTAGACAAAATAAAAATTTCTTACAATATAAAGAAGGCTTTTTTTTCCATTAGCCATTTACTTTCCCACCTTTTTTTTTAAAAAAAAATTCCAGACTTTCTGGATTCTACTTGCATCTTCTTCAAGTCTGAAAAAATATTTTATAATAATTTTGTGAATATTTTAAGCTACCAGTCTCTTCCTCCAACCCTTTCAGTTCGTACATTTCTTATGAAAATGTTAAGAATCATTTGATCAACTTATATAGTCTTGACACGAGCAGTTTTAAACAAAATAGAGAATTATTGTTCTATGTTATCTTTATCAGTTTCGGGCTCTTCCATCTCCTGGTATTAAATTTATATTTGTGATATGTACAGATGGTCCATGGGAAGGTTTATTGACTTACATACCTTATATCATAACAAAAAGTTTATTTGTGATATGT
>CABEEJ010006125.1:0-42929 GCA_901482245.1 Timema douglasi | reverse complement strand
TGAGAGGCCTCTTTTATGCATGTTTTCAATTATTGTATTATTTCGTGTTCTTCCAAATATAGACAGGCCCACGTATAATGGAACTGAGGGTACATAACTATTCTTATGACGAATAATGTTGCCTTTTGGAATGTTTTCACTGTTAAAAGCTATTAATTGGCTGATAGTCAAAGCAGGCTGAGTTTCTTTAGTCACATTCTCTGCTGAAGCATAGCCATGAAGTAGTAAAGAACACATTAAAGAGAGAAGTGCCGGAGGAACGCTTGCAGCTTGTTTATCCATTTATGAATAAACACCCTCATTAAAACAGGTCGGAATTCAAACCAAGACCTCCCTTTCAGTAGCGTCTCTGTCTCCTGAGATAAAGGTTTCAAGCTTGATTCCTGCAATGGCAGAAAAAAAATACCATAAAATTGGGGGATTCCTTTTACACAGTGATGTATTTACCAGCCTTGACAATGGTAGTTGTATATGTTCTAAATTTAATGTTAATATTTTAGTCAAGTGATGATTTAAATATTAAGTTCAGAAAGTGCTCTTTAATTACCTTCAAATAAAATTATAAATGTCACTGTTGTCGCTCAATGACTAAATATTTTTAAAGAACTTCTCGGTTTAATAACTTCACTATGCGTGTAGGCTTAATTTCCATTCAGGTTTGTATAGATGTGCTAAAATATTGAAGGACTATTTTTGGCGGCTGTCACATAATTTTTCAGCTGCTATCCTCTTCGTTGGCTGCACGGTCTAAGACGTTACTCTCGCTATAGACTAGACTGCCGATGACGGGAAGATCAAGGCTCACATTTTGGTCGGGTGTACTCTGAAGGGGTGTAGGGGGCTTCCAAAATTGTTTTCCACTACTCTCCCTCCACACAAATACGGGTATGCTTTATCGAAATATAGCCTTCCTAATACCTAAAGCAACTAGCGTGATTATTACATGGATGTATAACCCGAACGGGTAGTATGACACAATGAAATAAAAACTTACTTTTTTTACTCTCGGTGGAGTCAACTCTCAAGTGTCTCAATTCCTATTAATAAAGTGAAGAGTTTGTTTGTCTGTCGTAATCATTGTATGATATCTACCTAACGAAAACGTCTGAAATTTTAGAATTGGTACCCCCTGAACACTAATATGTGCACCTTAAAGCCAGAGTTTTTAAATTGTGATGATAATTAGTTTGGATGCCATGGAGAGTAACCAAGAGTTTGGTATCTACTACACACTCTTTTTCTCATGTTACCATATTTTATTAATTGTTGAATATCGTAATTTATTTCTAATAAATAGCTTTTATATATTAATCAGTTTTTTACCGGTAAGCCCTTTTACCCTTTACCCATTTTACCCATTTTACCCTTCAACCCTTACACTCTTTTTACAACTTTTTAAACGTTTACCCTTTTTACCCTCAAATATTTATTTAGGTCTGTCAGGTAATTAATGTAAAAAGTAGTAAGTAGAGCAATAAGACCAAAAATTGTAAATATAGAAAGAGTAAATTTAATCAAAATGGGCAGAAAATGCAAAAATGTTTAAAAATGACCCAAATAAATAAAAAAGGACGCATTTAAGCAAAAATGATAAAAATAGAAAAATGTATAAAAATAGTACGAAGTAACTCATTAAAAATTAACTAGGCTAAAAGGGGTAAAATAAATAAAGTTAAAAAGATTTAAATGCCGCAAAAAGGCAAAAAAGGTTAATTTTCGTATTTTATTTTAAAAGGATTTTGTTTGATTCTTCCTATGTATTTATTATAATAAAGACTAAGGATTTAAATATTTTGTGATTCATTATTTAGTAAAAATTTTAACTTAAATATTCAATAATTTGGTACGACCGTGTATTCGGGAAGCTTCATACTCTTGCTTTATATTTCAATCCATAGAGCAGTGAGCTATGAATGATGCGTCGGATAAGGTAATGAACGTAATCTTAAGTCAGTTTTGTTGACTTTGAATATTTGTTTATTGACGATATTTTTTGTTTTTACTGAATGGATAAATTGTATTTTGTATTTGTTATTTTAAAATTATTTAAATAATCTTTTGGAATCTATAGATAAATTAATAAGTTGTGGAAGACAATCCCAGAAGACATTTCGAGGGCTCTCTTAAAATGTAGGCTACGCCATTAAGTGGTGTGTTTAAATTGTGACGTTATTTGCCACCCTACCATGTATTTCCCTATATTTTCTAGTTTTTGTGAATAGTTTCCAATCTATTTTCATGTGAAATTAAACACTTAAAAGTTCGGCCTCCGCTTAGCACGCTGGTTGCTGTCCTTACACATAATACTATTTACATCCATTTTATAAAATAAAAGGACGCAAGGAGCAACGTCAAACTTGTTTTAAATACTTTAAATAAGGAATTTTGATTTAAGGAAGAGCACTTACCTTTTATTAAACATATTAATTATCCTTTTAGGAAGTTTGTTGACTTATTTATAATGAACGTCAGCCATGATTGATTTCAACGCTTGCGCAGAGAACTCAAACAAGTTATTCTCGTGATTGTAAAAGAAGAAGAAAAGAGGAAACAAGGCTAGATGAATTAACTCAAAACTAGCGCGCTTCTCAATTCTGACAGATAGAAATAAACATTTAATTCTTTAAGAAAAAAATTGTTAATATTCTTTATAATACAGTTCAAAATTTATATTAAACCTGCATTGTATTTGATTTTTATCCCTAGCCCATAGCCAAAATTTTATCTTTTGTTTTTTATATATTAGTTTTTCCTTTGGACTTGGAAGTAAAGAATAGAACCTTTTTAAATTTGATTTTGGAAGACTTTCTGTAGGAGACTGTTAAAAGCAATTTTGAACTCTTTCAAATTCTAAATAGTTATGTCATCAGTAAATTACCCTTTGATAAATATTTATCTCTAAAAAAAAGTGTAAAATATTACTTTTTGTGTAAAACACTTCCCAGATACCCATTTTTAACAAAACAATTAGACTCATTTTCGATAATTTCTAAATTTTCAAAATTTATTTTTCAGTAAATTATCCTTAATTTTAGGTATAAAATCAATATCATGATTTTTCCTTGAGGTATAACCATATAACCATTAAATATCAAGTTTGAACAAAATCCATAAAAAATGTTTAAGCCGCAGTGCCAGGTACAGAAGCAGACACACATAGAAGTAGAAATTACTTAACATAATTTGTAAAAGTATTATCTATAATTAAAATATTGTTATAAAAAGCAAACAAAACAGGCTAAGACATCACCAAACCTTGGCAATATTTGTATTACATCAAAGCCTTAGGTGTCAGAAATCACACCGAAGTATGGTTTATCTGCATTTTGTATTTAACAGAAAAAATTTGAAATAGTTTTTTTTTAAATAGCTTTCAATATTTTGATATTTTTTTAAGTTATTGAAAAATTGTTCCATTGTTTTCAATTCCATCTGTTTTGAAAGTAGAATAGAGAAAGCTGCACCACTATGCGAGGCATGGTTCAAGATGTATTACTTACCTAAGCTGGGTGCTATCCGCGAGGGGATACGGTCTCTTTTAGTTTTATGTGCAATGTATCCTATAGTAGCCCCATGGCTTCTTTGGTGCTGACACAGTTTACAGCTGACGGCTTTGAAAAGTTACCAGACCAAATTATGTATCCCTACGCCAAACCGTATGATCTGCAAAAACATGTGTTTATCAGCTGTCACTTTTGACGGTCAAAATTTTGGTATATACCTAAATGTTGACTGTCAGAAGTCAGCTGCGAGCTGTCAGTCAGCACCAAAGAAGCCACGGGGATACTGTAGTACCCATTCGGGCTGTACGAGTAGTTACATTACTGTGCTAGGGATGAGTTAGGCTGAGTGTATAGGAAATGCACCCACATTAACTGAGAGGAAGTGTGGGATAACACTTAGGAAAAACTACTATCAGTCCACGCGATCGGTATTCGAGCCCCAATATTTCCATAATCGCAATGTAGTCTATTGCGTGAGTGACGACTGAGACCATTAAGCACCAAAGCGGATGAGACGGGGGTCTTAAATAGCCTCTGAAGTAAACATGTAAGTTTAGGCTCGAATTCTAATCTGAATAAGTAGCAACTGTACAGATTATATATTTCATGAGCACTGAGAATGGTGTCTTCTACCTCCCCTCTTACCCCTATTCACCAATCCCTACCATTGTTGTTTACTAGGTTCTTTAAATTTTTTAAATACACCACATCTTACTACACGCACCAGAATTTAATTACACTCATGGGGTGGGATGAAGGTGAAATTAGAGGATATTCACCCTTATCTTCGTGTAGGGGGACTTAGAAAGTATTCAGTAAACTCCACTTTCAGCATATTAGGCCAGGATTAAAACACCTACTTACCCCATGCCAGAAAACAAGGCTAGGTTAGTTTGACATTTAGTCCAAGTATTCATCAATGTGGGTCTTTCAGCAGTTGTATACTGATGTATTTCAACTTAAGTGATTTTATTAATAATTCTCACTTAAATTAATGTATTTAGATAATTTATGTTGAACCCATGTATAGATTAATCTATCAGTCATACAACGTGTTGTGAATGTACGGAATAGGTACAAGTACTGATACATACAGTCCAATGAATGAATCTTATCTGACATATAGAAAAGTTACTATACTAAATCGATTTTCACGTATTCTAATTCTGTGATGCAGCTAAGGTGGGGGAGTGGGGGGGGGTTCAGGCGGTGCTTATGCCTCGAACGCCAGGCTGCGGTGTGGTGCCCATCCAGACCATGGAAGGTTAGGGGAAGGTGGTAACAACGCGATGATGGCGAACCTTGAAAGGCCTTTTTTTCTCGCCGAAACTGCAGAGGACAGTCCTACGATAATGGAGTCAATAGGGTTGGAGTGTACAAAGGAGTTCAATTAAGGAATAAAAACTGGTGTATTTTTTTTTTATCGTGTGCAGCCTTCTCGCTAAACTTAGTTGTAGTTCATGCTGCTGATATATCTTTAGAAGTGCAGTCTTTCTTTGGGACACTTCTCTACATCAATTTGTTTTTTTTTGTTGTTTCTACTTCAAGGTGGGAAACTTTTTAAAAAAATGTGCCGATGGCCTTAAAATTGCAGAGGGAAACAAGATCGTCAGCGAAGGTGGTATTAGTTGAGGCTGTATACAAGCACTTTTCCCAAATTATCAAGGCCCTGGAAGAACTGGAAACCACCCCTCTGTATACTTCAGAAAAAAAAGTCTAAGGCTAACGTTTGCAGAAATACCCAAGCAAACTTGAGTTTATTGTCATACCTGTTTTTGCTATAAAGTACTGAAGAAGATAGACCTTGTAAATCAAATTCTTCAAAGAAATAATGTGATTGTTAATAAGCTGGTGAGAAATATTCATGTCCTTTTAAGCTTTTTGCAATCTAGAAGAATCAGTGCCAAATCCAATGCTGTCACTGGGGCCATAGTCATATCACAAAATAACCACCACCTAGCTACTGACTTCAAAAAAACAGAGAGAATAAATAAAATGAGGATGTTTGATGAATACTGCGAAAAAAAATACTTAAGAGGTCTTACAGGAGTATTTGCTTACAATCTCCTTATTGGAAATCCTTGATCTAATCATAAGTGAGCTGAAATATAGGCTCCAGGCTTTGTAAATAATTAAGGAAAAGTTTAGCTTTTTGCATGGAGCTGAGATCCAGAAAATGGAAATCAAGTATCTCAAGATTAAGACAAAGGAAATGGCAGAAAGTTGCTAGGATGACATCAATGAAGAAGAACTCCCACAAGAAATACAAAGTTTTAAATATCATACATGAGAAGGCTAAACGAAAATATAATCCACCCCTGTAGAAACAATCTTGAACCTGGTTTACAAAAACAGGCTACGTTGGTGTTGAGAATCTTCCTTGTACTTCCAGTGAATTTTGCCTCAGGAGAAAGGAGCTCCAATAAACTAAATTTAATAAAATTTTACTTGAGAAGCCATATGAGGAAACAAAGGCTTACAAACTTGAGCATCACATCTAATGAACATAACCGAGCATCCACACTTTGCTAAGACGATTAACAAAAAAACCTTTGCTGCAAAAAAAGCTCGCAAAGTGAAGATTTGAAGTGTGTTTTTTATAATTTTAAGAAAGGTTGGACATTTTGGATGGTTTTGATTGAATTACGATTTTTCCTTATATATATTTTTTTAAATATTATATATTATTAATATTATGTTATGTAGACAAGGATGAATCAAGCTTTGACACCAAGGTTATTATTGTCACTTTTTTCTTTTGTAATTATGTAATTGTAAACGAGTATTATGTTATTTGTGTGTTTCATTCTGAAAAGCTTAGTTTAAGTTTAAAAAGTGTCAATTAGTAGGATCAAAATAAAATATGCATTTAATTCAAAGTTGGCCTTAAAAAAATTATGTTGAGACTTTAATTTGAAATAAATGGTACGGCGCACCGCACAGACTTTCTCTCTCTTTCTATAAACTCGTAAGATTTCTGAACGGAATAATGTAAGAAGGCAAGATTGCCGTCAAGATTCATCAAAATTTCTGTTTTAAATCTTATATTTTTATTTTTAAAGAATTAATGTCCTCATTTGTATGTTTGGACCAATAAAAAAGATTAATATTGGGTCCACAAGGGTCTACACTTCGTATTAAAATTTCTATTTCCGGTTAAAATTCTAACATTTTTTTAGGTGTTACACATCTTCAAATCATCGCATTGATATTTAATTATTCATTTATACATTTTGACCAATAAAAAATGTAAATATTGACTATTGAGTCTAAAATGGAGATAGATCATTGCTGTACAAACATTTCTCCTAAGAGGTTTAAGGAAAAATAACATACTTTTATTACTTTCTCTCTATCTTACAGGTAGAAAAAGTATGGTGATAATCAAAAAAATTGAACTCGAGATTTTGATGAATCTTGACGTTTCATGACTCCCTTAATCCGAAAAAGTGGTATTTGAATTTCCGTCTGTCTGCCTATCTGTACCACCAACTAGAGCCTAAACTATTTTACCGATTGAGCTAAAACTTGATATTTAGGGTTTTCATAGGGTTGCCCCGAGGGGTTTTTGGAACTGGATATCTACCCCTAAAATTAAGGGTAGTTTACTAACGGGCAAAAAGAGAAAAAGTCGATTTTCTCAAAATCGGATCCATAGATTTTGATTACATTTCATTTATAAACATTAATAAATATTATAAACAAAATGGATACTCTCAATATTTCGGCAAAATGGCTTTAAGGGCTACGGTCTGATGCGTAAATTAACATTTTTTATAATATCTCCGAAACTATTTGAGATATGAAATTACTTAGCATTACAAATATATATATATATTTATAATAAAAATATTTTATTCGAAACATATTTTTATAAAATCAATAACTTTCAATCTATACGCAATTATATATATTTTTTAACTTTTTGGACATTAAATTTTAAGTATTGCGACCGTAAAATAAATCTAACCTGAAATGTTGATGGATGTCGACGTCTCATGACCCCCCGAACCCTAAAAAAATAGTCTTTGCAATGCTGTATGTCTATGTGTCTATTAAAACTTAAAATTAAGAGTAGTTTTATAAGGGGCGAAAAGAAAAAAAAATAGGTTTTCTCAAAATCTGCTCCAACGATTTTGGTTAAACATCGTATCTAGGCGTTGATTAAGATTATAAATAAACTGGATATTTTCATTTTACCATGAAAATGATTTTTAGGGTACTTTACAGAAGCGTTAATTTCTGTATCTCCACAACTATTTGAGATATTAAACAACTTATCATTGCAAAATTGTAGGACTATTAGAAATAACAAAACTTTTAGTTGACATATATTTTTATAAACGCAACAGTTTCTGAGAAATTTGCTCACAAAATTGTATTAATATATTTGCAAATATCTCAGAAACTGTTGCTTCTATTCTAATCCAAACGGTAAGTATTTAATATAATTTTAATAAACTACTTCCATAGATATTTAGGAGGAATAAGGGCACAAATACATGATTAGTAATACTTGGGAGAGGAGTCGTGGTGGTTTTAGTTGTTTAACCCTCAAACCACCTTGTGTTAGAACTTTTCTGATAATATACCTCATGTCAGAGAATAATACAATTGTCTTAGGAAGGGTCTTATCTTAAGGCTAGAGAAGTTAATAAAGACACTTTTCACGTAACTTATTCATTACGTCAGTTAGTTTGATCTCTTCAGATGTCAATTTTGATAGATAATATAAATACCTAGAGAATAAACTTAATAATATAATAAGATTTAAACAATTTTTATAGCAAAATAAAATAGTTTATATTTTTTAAAAGCCCCTTCCTAGGTAAATTGGACCAAGACTTGATTTTTGAGCTCTGGTAAACTCCACCCCGAGGTGAGTCCAGTTTTAAATCCTGACAGGATTATGCAGACTCATAACTCATCGTTTTCACTCATTAATCATAATGCGTTTTAATTATTTTTTTAAAGTGTTTGTGCAGTATGTGGTTGAGCGCTGCGAGAAAAACCAGTTACATAAATGAATAAAGTGAAGCTATTAACATAATAAAACTTCAAGAATATTTCATGTTACTGCTTTGAGCAAAAAGAGAACAAGTCACGTGGGTTTTAAGTCTCACAGTAGCTACATTTGTGAGATGAAAAGGTGAGGCAGAGGAATGACTGATATTCACATTTCTCAGAAAGAGGAGAAGCTGAGTATTTAATTTATTTTAGTTTCAAATTTTCAAAAAGCAGTTATTTAAAAAAATATATAGGTATATTTATTTATGATAAAAAAAACGGATACGTTATTATTATTATTATTAGCACCGCGTCTTACTACCCGTTCGGGTTATACGCACTTACGCTAATGTGTAATGGTAGGGTGATTGTGAGATGAAATGAAGGACCTACAGTTTAACGTGGAATCCGAACCACGGTGGAGGCATTCCACACATTCACAAGATGTATTGTCAGAGGTGAAGGAAGGGTTTGGTAATCAGATAAATCTGTGCCGGGACCGAGGATTGAACCCCGGACCCCAGCACAGAAGTCCGACACCTTACCCCTAGACCACCAGGTCACCACCAGATACTCATTTTGAACTAAATTTTGGAAGCCGGTTTCGATAAACTTCAATTATTTTCTGATACCTGTTATGAGTCTATACAAGATAAAAAATATTGTATGTTTATTTTTCTAAAATAAATATACAAGTTGGGCAAAAGTAATTAGGCACTTCCTTGCTTATAAGGGCTAGGTTATACTATATTTAAAATATATTAAATATACAATTTTACTTTAAATAATAGAATTTATTTCCTTCAACATTGATACAGGTCTTCAAACTGTCAGGAATATTATCGTTGTTCTATTCTACTGAATGATGAGAACATATCTCTCTAAATTGTATTATATTCACACTTATATCTTGGTATAACTGTCTACCAAAATAAATAAATATTTTTATAGCTTAGAGAAAGAGTGATACAAAATAGTAGTTTCAAAATCAAACATTTTTTTTTTGTAAACACATACGCATGAACACAATCGAATACGGATTGTATGACGTCATCAACCACCCTTGGTTCACCATCTTAATTTATGAAGAGAAGGCAAGCTTTTGGAAGCTCTCATTTGTAAATGATTTTTAATTGAACTACAATTGCTATTTCCGCAAAATGAATCATCAGCCGCGTACGGAAAGTGCGAGGCGGTGCGCTTCGCACGCCTCGCGATGCATGCTTCAGCTCGAGGCATGCGTCACTAAATAGTTTTGATCAGCACATGCTCACTGCGAGCCATTAAACCATCACGCACAACGCACGTCAGTAGACGATATGGCTTCATCACAGTGAAAGGTGCAGATTGCTGCTGCTGCGTACATTGTGTTGCACTCAATTATAAAAGAAAACAAACACAAGCGTCGGCCACGTTGGAGGGTTAAAAAATTATTTCAGGAAAGGTTGGAATATGGGAATAGACTCTTAGAAGTTATAAGATTTGAGTAAGATGTCACAAATTTTGTACGTATGTGCACCGAGGAATTTGAACATCTATTGGAGTTGATAGATTCTGCAGTGAAAAAAAGTGATACGTATATGCGAGTGGCTATCAGTGTTAAGGAAAGACTAACAGTTACTCTGAGGTTCTTAGCTACTGGTGATTCATTTACCAGCTTACAATACCTGTTTCGTATATCGAAACAAACAATATCAGAGATTGTTCCAGAAATTTGTGACGCACTGATTTAAATATTAAAAGAATATATAAAAGTAAGTACATATCAGATTATAATTCAATAATAACTTTAATATCTGAAAATACCTTTAAACATATTGTTAACAGTTTATATTCAAAGTTTGAAATAATCTAGTATTGTTGTTTCCTCAAAGTTTATGAGTTCAGAATAAATTTGAGAGGTAGGTAAATGGAGAATAGGTGCCGGGCATGTAGGTGGGGAGGATGTAGTGGGTGGTAGATTTGAGGATGGATGAGTAGGTATTGGGGGCGTAGGGGGTGGGGGAGTTGGAGTGGAATTGGAGGCATAAAAATAAGGCGACAACATGGTTGACTTTGTAGATGATGGTGATGACGATGAAGCATGTGAACTATAGTAACCAGCAGTATAATATCCTTGATGAGTGTCATCGAACTGTCCAGTATCTTCCTGAAACAATATGCCCAATATGGTCTTTTTGACATAAGGTAAAGCGTGCAAGTCAAATTTCCGCGGTTCATTTGCTACGTGGTTCCCAAACGACGTGTAGTGATCATTGGGATCCTCCGATGTCCTCCTTAAGATATCATATGCACTCTTCAGCATACTTTCATTCATTTTTTCGTCAACTGCACGGCGTTTCCTCGTTCGTTGAGATGGTCCTGCTAAAGAAGAAGTTGGTGTTGAAGTAACTGCACTCTGTGAAGTCGATGTTGTGGTTATGCCCACGGTCGATTTACTAGCGTTCGAATTATCTTGAGTCTCTTCAAGAAGATCTTGTACATTCTTAAACAATAATGAACTTTATAAATTTTTGTTTTTATTTCTGGTACCCTCTTCAGAAGAACAATGGTTGGAAATTTCTGAAGATTTTGAAAAGATGTGGAATTTCCCTCATGCTTTGGGTGCTATGGATGGAAAGAACGGTATGATACAAGCACCATGGAACTGAATTTAATAATTACAAGAACTTTTTAGTATAGTATTGTTAGCTTTAGTGGATGCAAACTATAATGTTTTGAATGTCAACGTTGGGTGCCCTAGTATAATATCATATGGGAATGTCTTCAAAAACACAAAATTATATCGAAAATTAGAAAACAAAGGACTGAATATACCAGAACAAAAAATATTACAATTCCCGTACGCTATAGAAGTTACTTACATGATATTAGCAGATCAAACATTGAATTAAATAATTACACCATTAAACCGTTCAGAGGATCTCCACCAAGTGGTTCAATTGAAATAATATTTAACTATCTCTTGTCCAGGGAAAACCGAGTTGTAGAGAATGCCTTGGTATAAATCGTTTAGTATTTCGAGTTCTTAGGAAACCAATATTACTAAAACCAGAGAAAGCTAAGAAGGTTGTTTTAACAATGATGTATCTACATAATTTTCTACGTAAACGATCTGCCTCAAGGAATCTTTACACGCCAAATTGGACATTCGACAGAGAAGAAAAAGGACAGCTCATTTCAGGTAGATGGAGGAATAACAAAGAATCCAATACACTACAACCTGTTGGTAACACACCTAGAAGAGCAGGCAACACGGCCACAAAGATACGACAACATCTATCTGAACATTTTGCAACAAACAGTGCTATTCCGTGGCAAAATAACTATTAAAATTAGTTACGATATATTTAGGGCAAGGAATTCAAATAATATTTTGTACACAGAGCTATTGTAAAACACAATAGGTAAGTAAGTAAGTATTGGATAATACTACGCCTTGTGTTCTTCGATAGCAAAGCCAATTGTAGGTATAAATATACTTACATTGGACATGCTATCTGAAGTGTTACTTGGTATTTTTTTGTACATAAGAAATCTAAACCATGTATACACAAACCATTTTTATATATATATATCCTCTGCCCTTGAAAAATAATGTTGTATTTGTGATTCTAATTAAGGCAGAACGCCTAATTTAATAAATGCTCACCAAAATATCTGAGAAAATTGTGAAGGTACTTCGTATATTAACTACATGTACAGTACAAGTACATTAAATTATAATAGTTTGACGCTTCACTTCTTTAATTTGTAATACATACATACCTGATCCAGTAGCTCTGCTCTTTCTTGATTTCTCCCGTCTGTAAGATCCCAAGAGAGAATTCACCTTTTTTCAGTTCTTGAACAGGAATATTTACTTTGACGGAAATTTCATGCCATACACCCTCTCTCTTATTTTTATTATAATATTCCAAATTCTCCGCATCCCATAATAAACGATTACTCTCATAAAGTCGAATTACTTGACGTAGAGCGTCGTTGTCGTCCATGGTGCGTGTGAAGTGCGGATCGAGGCAAAAACAGACCCGTCCACATGAGGCGTTACGCTCACAGTGAGGCGCCTTTGAGCACGGCTAGTTTACCGACAAGCGCTCGCAACACATATGCCTCAGGGCGAGCATATAAAGTCCGGACAGTGTGAGGCGTGCTAAGAGAGCTGCCTCGCACTGTCCGTACGCGGCTTAAAGGTTATTTTCATAAATTTGTATTTTATTAATGTAAAAACGCTTAAAAGAAAATATATTTGAAACAAATTATTTGTTGTGAAAGTTTTAACTGCCAAAAGCTACGTGGTCTTTTAGAGCATATGATTTGGCGAATAAATACATTAGAGTAGATCCTGTGGATTTACCTGTCAGTGGCGAATGGCATGTAGCTAAGTTTACCCTGAAAACAAACAACACCCCGCCACTAATACCAATCAACTTAATGTCGACTTTTTTTTTATGAAAACAGATTTTTAATGTAACGGTTCAAGCTATCAATGGCTCTGGAGTCTAAGGTGTATTTCAAAACCTTTATCTTTTACGCTTTTGTATAGAAAAAATTCCTTTCTTAAAGCCATGATAAGCCGTCGAAAATTATACTCTAGTTGTGATATCACTAGGAAAACCCATTACCACAGAGGAGGTTGCGACATTGCGATGACTAGTTGCGACATCACCGGCAAAAAAACACATTGCCGTGGGAAGGGTTGCCAGAGTCAAAGATCTATCTCACGGTTTCAAGGTCACGCTTTAGTCCTGTCTTGTCGACCCGCCAAACTGGCGCCTGTCATCAGGGAAATTCCATTGCGACATCATTTAAGGTAATGATCTATTCTTGTCTCAACTTATCTTATCGACCCGCCAAACTGGCGCCAGTTATGAGTCACCGGGAAATCCCATTGTAACATAGAAGGGGGAGAGTGGGGAAAGGGTTGTCAGGGTTAATGACCTCGTGTATTAGCTCACTGTTTCAAGGTTACGATCTATTCCGGTCTCTACTGTCTTGTCGAGCCGCCAAACTGGCACCAGATATGAGTCGTCGGGAAAACCCAGGGGAAAGGGTTGCGACATCACACGCAATGATTACGTCACTCAGATTGAGGAGGCTTGTCTTGTCAAGCCACCAAACTGTCGCCATCTATGAGTCACAGGAAAAACCTATTGTCACATAGAAAGGGAAGAGGAGGAAAGAGCTGCCAGGGTCAATGACCTCGTGTACTAGCTCACTGTTTCAAGGTCACGACCTATTCCTGTCTTGTTGAGCCAACAAACTGTGCCAAGTATGAGTCATCAGGATTGCGACAGTGCGATGACGTCATCGGAAAAAAACCATTGCCAGGAGAGGGTTGCCAGTTTTAATGACCTCATATACTAGCTAACGGTTTCAATGTCATGGTCTATTCCTGTCTTCACTTGTCTTGTCGATCCGCCAAACTGGCGCTAGATATGAGTAATCAGAATTTAGACAGTTCGATGACGTCATAGGGAAAACCCATTGCTGGGCGGAGGGTTTCCAGGGTCAATGACCTCGTGTACTAGCTCACTGTCTCAAGGTTACGATCTATTCCTGTCTCTACTGGTCTTGTCGAGCCGCCAAACTGGCGTAATTGGGAAAACCGAGGGGGAAGTGTTGCGACATCACATGCAATGATTATGTCACACAGATTGAGGAGGCTTGTCTTTTCAAGCTACCAAACTGTCGTCAGTTATGAGTCACCGGGAAAACGCATTATCACATAGAAAGTTGGAGAGTGGGAAAGAGTTGCCAGGGTCAATAACCTCGTGTACTAGCTCACTGTTTCAAGGTCAAGATCTATTCCTGTCTCTATTTGTCTTGTAAAGCCGCCAAACTGGCACCAGGTATGAGTTATCAGCAAAACCCAGGGGTAAGTGTTGTGATATCACACGCAATAATTACGTCACACAAATCGAGGAGGCTTGCCTTGTCGAGCCACCAAACTGGCGCCAGTTATAAGGGAAAATCCACTGCTGGGGAAGGTTGCAACATCATTCAAGTTCACAATCTATTCCTGTCTTGTCCAACAGCCAAAATGGCGCCAATCATCAGAGAAAATACTTTGCCAAATAGAAAAACAAAAAATAAACCTTTGGACAATGAAGGAGGGCAACAGGTCGTTAACCCAATGTCGTCATGGAAATAACCAGAGGGGAAATTCAGGTCAGACGGAAATATACTGGCACCAGGTATGAGTCACCAGGTAAAACCCAGGAGGGAGTGTGGCGACATAACATTCAATGATTACGTCACTGGTAAAAAGTGTTTTAATCCGTTAGCAGAAGTGGAGATTCCATACGCCGATCCAACTACTTATATGTGTTATAAAAGCAACATACATTAACTACAGGATAAAATTTGTCACTGTATATAAGTATATTATATTAAAAATACTCAATATGTGCCGAACTAATGGGTATTTAGCTCTCACAAGTAATTGAATGTGTCTACTTCCAAGATATCAACAATGTGTCCACGACGCTGCAGTTTGGAGTTCCCATAGCCGAACTGATACGGCGATTATATCCCGAGGCTATCTCTAATAATCCTCCATTAATTGACACCGGAGTGCTAAAACCTCTACTAAGGAACGCCGGCAATCCTCGATCTTCACATGTTTTCGGCACGTCACGCATGCGCCTGCCTCTCTTTGGTGGCCACCCCACCTTGCACTGTCATGATGAGATGTGGTTGGCTATACTCTCCCTACTTCCCCTCTCTCCTGTATTGGTCCCAGTCAGGAAGTTTGTGCTTTTTGTTGGTACGAGCTAATTTTAGTAGACATAACGTTTTTTTGTATTGTCTGTTGCTGAATGGTTGACTAACTTTTGATTCTCTTCATCTTTATCACAGCAGACCATCAGAGCCAGAACTTGAGCGCCATGGAGTCTAGGGGAGTCGATAACGGGGATGGCTGGAGTTATCCCCCGCCACAGCCGGTATGCAATCATCAGATCCTTCAACTGTGGGTGCACAACTCGCGCTTGGACTGCACTACAACCAGAATTGGGATTTATAAGTACTATCTTGGAATTGTGTTTGGTTACTGCCGACAAATGGGTTGGTTTAACTGAACTCATTTAATGGTGCTATATTCCTTGTCAAACTTACCTCGCTCTACTCTATGCGTGGTACTTGATTGAGTTAAATGAGTTAACTTTGGCTTAGCTATGGTTGTGAGTTAGTCAGGACTGAAAATATAGTATTAGATGCTAGTTAGGCTGCCTCAGAGCTAACTGTTTGTTTTATTAGATAGTATGTGATGTGTACATAGTTCCATGAGAATCGTTACCTTAAAATCACTAGCCAACTTGGAATAGTTAGTTGCGTGATCCAAATTTTTTTCTATGAATTCATGATAGGCTTAAAATTGATATTCTTAATATACCGGCTTGTATCTTTGTGAATTGATAGTATTTTTAGGATGTGCTTGCCAGGTTTAGTTAAATATAATAACGCTATAGCGTTTGGTTAGTTGAGAGGCTGCCCCTGTACCCAATCACACCTCTGTCAACTGATTTGATAACCAGCCCCATGTTGGGCGCCATTTTTGTAACCAGTCACCCATCGATATCATCAGATGTTGTGATAATCAGCCTCACCTCCTCATCTTCTTCTTACGGTGTCGTCCACGGCAGTCAGTTGTTTCGGTAGAGCATCTCGGGGTTATATAGATAATGGTGGGGGTAGAGGGACACAGTCGATTAAAGAGATATTATTTAGCGTAAAATTTGAAATTTTATTTTAACAAATATTTTACATGTTGGTACCACGGATACTTAATTTAGAATAACGAATTAGTTATGACATTGATAAGGATAATTATTTATCTACCTGGTCTACCTCTCCTTTCACCCATCTCTAAACTATCTCTACTCGTTACGAAAAGTAAGTAGTAAATACCGGTCTTCTCTCGTTGCGTGCTAACCGGCCAGTCTCGCGTCTGACGCTTTCCTTCCACATAAGGTCAAAAACGAACGCTAAACTAGAGGCACTTATTGACCAGGAGTCCGCGCCAAAACCTCCCCCTCCCTTGAAAGACCACACGTGCAAGCAACAGGCGCATCTCCAAGCTTCCGGGTTCAGCTATTAATACATTGCACGATGTTAAAAATGAAAAGTAAAAGTAATAAATTTGGATGACTCTAATATTCCAACAAAGACTTTAAATAATGAAAACTATAAGATTAAAAGTTTAAAGGCCTGAAAATGATGTTAATGAATTGAAATTTAAAACATATATTGCTTACAACTTTGGTTATGATTTACATAACTTATGTTGTTTCGGTAGAGCATCTCGGGGTTATATAGATAATGGTGGGGGTAGAGGGACACAGTCGATTAAAGAGATATTATTTAGCGTAAAATTTGAAATTTTATTTTAACAAATATTTTACATGTTGGTACCACGGATACTTAATTTAGAATAACGAATTAGTTATGACATTGATAAGGATAATTATTTATCTACCTGGTCTACCTCTCCTTTCACCCATCTCTAAACTATCTCTACTCGTTACGAAAAGTAAGTAGTAAATACCGGTCTTCTCTCGTTGCGTGCTAACCGGCCAGTCTCGCGTCTGACGCTTTCCTTCCACATAAGGTCAAAAACGAACGCTAAACTAGAGGCACTTATTGACCAGGAGTCCGCGCCAAAACCTCCCCCTCCCTTGAAAGACCACACGTGCAAGCAACAGGCGCATCTCCAAGCTTCCGGGTTCAGCTATTAATACATTGCACGATGTTAAAAATGAAAAGTAAAAGTAATAAATTTGGATGACTCTAATATTCCAACAAAGACTTTAAATAATGAAAACTATAAGATTAAAAGTTTAAAGGCCTGAAAATGATGTTAATGAATTGAAATTTAAAACATATATTGCTTACAACTTTGGTTATGATTTACATAACTTATAATTACCATAAAACCCCACAATTTCTTATAATTAACCATTTGATAGTAATAAAGAGAATTAAATTAGGCCTAGATGAATGGAAAAACAAAATGTATTTATAGGTTTAGAACTCTCAGTATCTCTAGTATATTAATATGTAAACAAAGGCAAATTAATATAATTTTATACATGAAATGGTTGAGAGCTAAGGGCCTAAAACCCTGACCACTTTACACCCCTACTGCAGGATAGCTAGGCAAAACGTAAGCCCACAGTAACTTGGAGTTACCAGACATAATTGTTGACCTAATTGGGGCTACCAGGCCTAGCAATGGGCCCATTTAACCTAAACTTATTTAGTCTTGTTATTGTGCATTTTTTGACTTTACTTTTCTACGTGAGGCCTTGACGGCTCATTGTGTTGTTTGTATTTCTGTGCCTTTAGACGGGCTTCTTAAGCCAAGAACTTGTAGATGATGAACTTCATTTTGAGTACACCATAATTGTAAAGGTTTGGTCGTGAGCCCAGCAATAGTCTACCACGACTATTTCTGTGATCCTCCGATTGGGGTGTATTATTTGTGCACTAGTGGAACGTGGTTAGCTCCCCTGTAATGTGGCTATGACGTTTACGCAGTATTTAATTTATTACTGAAAGGTAATAAATTGCTGGTGAAACAGTAAGTTGTTGTCAGAACTTTCATGTACAGAGGTAGCCGGGGGCAATATGAGCTAATGAGCTTATCTAAGGGTACTTGTATAATCAACCATTCTTGTTGTGATGTTTATCTTTACACAGCCTAATTCTGTATTCGTTTTGTATGGACCCAATTTATGGGTAGTTTTCTTGCATCCTACTAATTATTTTAATCGATTGGCTAATTTATAATTACAATACGCTACTCGCCTCACAAGATATCATTCATTTTCCCATAGTTCCCCATTCAAGGTACACTGCGAGCTGACAGTGACCCTAGCGGCCAGCTGTCTGATGTTTGGCCGTTTCATTTATTTAGATAATCTTGTTTCAAGGTATACCTAATTTTTCGATTAACTGAAACCAAATCAACTACAATTTCCTATGATTATGTATTTTGCTAAGTGTTATTTAATAGATTGCTATTAAATTTGTATTCCCTGCTATGTAATTAAGCATATCCTCCTTAAGTAGGTATGCTACAATTAGAATAAAAAATAACCTTTTTCGTAAATAATAACATTGTCATTTTACTTTTATATTGAAATGTTCCTTAGTTTCAAATATTGGCATCAATTCTGCGTTTATATTTTCACTTTTAAAAATCCATCTATTTTGAGGCCCCACATACGGCCAATGATGATTTAGTAACTAATTTCACCATCCATTCAACGGCTTGCGTATGACATGAATAAAGAGGAAAGTCTACTAGTGGAAGAAGATCTTTATTAGCTTGTGCTGTGTTCGTTATAAACAGTTTTAATTCATCCTCACTTCTGTGCTTGGTCATTGGTGGCTTTGTTACTTTGATGTCATACCAAGTGATCATATCAATATGGTCTTCGGCTTTGAAGTTTATAGCTGGAATAACAAATTTTCTGATTCCTACTTTGTGTTCCGTCTTGGCTTCAAGTAGTCGACATAGGCCTAGCTTTCTAAAATGTTTGTGTTCGTCAGCTATCAAGCACAGCAGAAGGGTTTCAGGTGTTTCAAAGTAGACATTTCTTTGAATAACTGGATCAATTACATTCCGAAGGTGCTCTGGGGGGGAACGGGAATAATTTATAAGTCTCCATAAGTACTTTGAGCCATGACTATATGATGGTTTCAGCTTTATGTTAAACCAAACAGGTGCTTTTACTTTAAGAATGTATTCTGTCATCGTATAAAGATTTTCTGGTGGATTTTCTGTCACCAGATACAAACGAAGTAGGTGATTTACCATTGTCAGTCACTTTGAATGCGTAAGTTTACCTGGTTTCCTCATAGATAGATCATAATAGCACATAACACAAGAGATTGCATGGCATATTTCCAATAAATACTTTGGTCTGTGCTCATGTCACCCATAGCTTCCAAGAAAGACAGGCTATTGTCAATTGGTGTGAATTCAATTACTGGGAGTTCTTGAGAGTGTTCAAGTTTCTTGCCTATTTCACCACCAAACTCATTTTGTCCTTTTGTCTTTCCATCAAGAAAACAAAAGTGGTGACGCGAGGGCAGTTCATTTCCATGAAATAGACAAATTATTCGTTTTAGTAGCTTTACTATTTCTTTTTCTAGTAAAGAGATTACACCATTAGTAGTTCCAGTATTAATCACAGTTCCATCACATCCTACAGTAGTTATGTCTATGTGTTGGTTATTAACATTATAAAACGACACAATGCTATCCTTAATATCTTTCCATTTCTAGAACGGGGTGTCACATGTCCCAAATATTTCGATCCAAGCTCTTCAATAAGTGCCACATCGACGGCCTATTTCTAATACTACGCATCTCCAAACAAGCAATTTTTCAGGAGAGACAAAAAAGTTATTATAAAATCACTATCATCTCTAAATTAGGACCACTATTTTTTTATATATATATATGAAAATTGTTTGAATTCATTTCTAAGAAACCCTTATCAATTTTGTGTGTTTGACATGCTAAACAATTAGATTTAGTAGCTACGTGGTATTAGACCAATTTTATATGGAGATACAAGGTATTGAACAATACCAACCATGAGATACATTTGATTGTAATAATACCTTTTACGAGATGCGTTGTATTATTCAACCACTTGCTTACTAATAGTAATAGATTATTGTATTGGACATTAAAATTTTTATTACTGAAGAAAAATAGTAGATACAATAAAAATATATGTATTTATGAATAAAAGAATCTTTTCCTTCAGTTTCTTTTATTTATTTTTGTGTTCTTCAATGTTTGGCCTTGTTGGCTTATAGAATCCTGTTGAATCTATTGGTGAGGTTTTTATTCCAGCCTTGGCATATTGTCATAAAAAGAATTAAAATCAGCTGGTATTACTGGTTTCCGTTCCTGTAAATGTGTCCAATTTTTTTCCGGGATTGCCAGGTGTTGCTTGAAGAGTTTTGGTACTATTCCATTAAAAGGTTTCCTTTCTTCAACTACTGTGGTTCTTCGCGGACGTACTGGAAAATCTTCAAATTCTGTATCAAAATCTATTTGGAACTGAATTTGTCCGTTAGGTTTGTACAACAACCTCTAAGATTTGCCACACTTTGATCAGATTTTTTTTCACAAAAAGTGCACATTTTACTGCCTGGAGATCCATTGTTAGGCAATAGATTTTCTTCTCTTCAACTTGCATTTTATCGCTCTCTTTTTCAGCTTTTATTCGATCCTTAATCAAAACATGATTTTTCCAAGTCTCTTCATCCAAGTTTTTGACCTCATATTGATAGCATACATCATATATATCTTTCTTGGGGGCGAAAATAGCCAAATTCTTTTCACCAAACACAGAATCAAAAACAAAGGAAGAGTATGTTGGTTTCCCTTCCTCATTCATTTTTTTAATTTTTTCTCTGTGCAAGTTAGCTTTTGATTAAAAATGAGCTTCAAGGTACAACTTATTGTATTCTCTTCGGCAGTAATGAGAAGGCATTATAGGACGTTTTTAAAGGTAATCTTTAAGATTAATCATTCTTTCGTCCAGCTCTCTGGGTGGGTTTCTTAAGAACCTCCCTCTTTTGTTTCCGTTATTTGACAGACTACCAGGATCATCCTGTGTTTTTTCTTCAGCTGCAGCTACCCTTTCAGAGGGAAGCTCATCCGCAATTTTCTTAACCCAATTGTTTACCATACATTCGTTAACACCTAAAGTACTCATGAAAAATCTTTTACAGACATTGAGGCGTTCATTGTTTTGCGTTAGATGGTAGGTCAGTGTAGAACTTCACCGGGATTTCTTATTTGGGTGTTTCTTATTGACAGTCTTGCTTTACACAGCTTAATTGTACGAGACCAGATATCATTATTTGTTTCTCCCCCCCAAGACAAGTTCCAGAATTTTTGAAACATATCTTCTCTGTTTCTTTGTGTGGAAACTTTGCATTTTCTTAATTTACTTTCATTGCATACTTTTGAATTAAACATAGGTCCCATCTTTATTTCTTCCTTTTCATTTGAACCTCTTTTCACCAGGAATTTACCATTCTCTTTTTTCCTAGTATATCCTACGTACCTCTTCCCTTTCATCCTTGCGAGTTTTATTTTATTTTTATCCCATGACCCAGGTGAAGATTTTTTATTCTTTTTTTGTCCTCTTTCTGATAGTGCTTCTGAAAAAAGGTCTCTCATGGTTTCAGGCTTGTCTAATCCAAGTAAATTGTCATCTATTACTTTAGGAATAACATCGGAGTTGTCTGTTGGTCCCTTACTAGAAACTCACTAGAAACGGAAAATTTTCTTACCTGAAGTCAAGTAATTTCCCTGTAAAGTATAGCTACGTTTAGCATTCTTTATAATCATTATTTTCTTAACATGTGGTGAAATATGATAATATAATTTTTCCTCGTCATCCATGATTGCTCTATGTGGGAGGAAAGTAAAACCATAGCTTAATTGATAGCTCATTTTTCATTACATTTTCCTTTAAAAAAATTAAGGTGGAGAATAGTAATATACTAAAAAATATTACTTCATACCTTGGGAAAGAGATAATTTTTAATATTGTTTGTTTTTACAAATTACAAGACCTATTGATTATTATATCGTTAACTGTTGCTGTAAAATTTTAATTTTAAATTATTTTAATTTAATTTACTTTGTCAAAATGATCCATCTTCCTTAAATCTAATTTGAGGGAGATGGATTATTTAAAATCTAATTTGATAATATCTAAATATGTGAAAGGGTAGTGATAAATTCTAATAGCATGTATCTGGATAGCTTGTTACTTGCACAACATTTTGATATAGCTACAAATAAAAACTGAAACCATGATAAATGGCGATAAAAGGGTTCTAATCACTTAAATTAAATTATAATAAAAATATTAGCCAATTTTAGTGATAAAAATGAAAACTAAGGAAATATGTCCTCGGTTTGCCTTTCATTGTTACAAATAGAACAAAATGAAACAATAACACATATCTTAATAGCTTGTTGTTTGCATTAATTTTTTATATACAAATAAAAAGTTCTGTAAATATTGGTCTAAGTAATAGGTAGAGGACAATTTTTGTATTACATTAAATAAATTTGAGCTATGCGAGATACAAACATAATTAAATTTTTCCTGTGTTTCTTTTGCCTGAGTTCTACAAAGATTTAAATGAAGCAATGACACGTATCTTATTTAAAAAGCAAAATAAACCATTTCCAATAACATTTATCTGGTGCGCTGAATGTAATGGGTTTAGAAAAGATTAAACATTTAAAAAAAAATAACAATCTCCTAAGAAATAGTAAAAGGAAAGTTTTATTATGTAGATTTTGCACCATTAGTGATAAGACAGTGTAAAAACACTTGAGTTTTCTTACCTTTTAGTAGGACTTGACACTGGCACACAGTAGCCATGATTCAACCAAATTAAATCTGTTGAGATAAGAGGTATTGGAAGGGTCAGTGGAGCCACAACAAGATACGAGGTTTTAAATTTCTCTTTTCCGCCCTTGTTTTGGACATTATGAGATAAGAGGTATTATAAATAGACGCAGAACAGCATATAGAACGTCCCTATAGACAAACCTCATTTTCAATTATTTTTTAGATAAGTGGTATTAGAAATAGGCCGTCGACATGTTCTTTTGTAACGGTTTTCATGTAATATTTGCTCCCTATCTTTTTCTGTACTAAAGCTTTGTCTCATCTTCCGTCAAATTAAGTCTCGTCTAATCTTCATTCTAACAATTACTTTACATTTTTCCTCTTCACTAATTAGGTCACTATCCCGAAGAACTGCACTTGCTGCAGCAGCTATATTATAAACACCAGTTTGATCACATACTGAATTTACAGAAGGCAATTTCATGTGCATTTGCGAACTTGGTGTTGCAATCTGATAAGATTTTGAAGCCACAACATAATTTGCTTCTGTCTTCTTCATATTCTTTTTCTCTCTCACCTACGACACATTTTCCATCCATTCCATTATTTTTCAGTATTTTTGGTTCCCTATAATTTATTTTTTCTCCAATACTTTGAGTTATATATTTTTTTCAATGGTAAATTTATAGGTACTGCAACATAAACTGCACTCATAACCATTTTTCAGATCGTTCTTTGGTCTTTTAAAAATGTGTGCTCTAAATTTGGAACCTTATTTTCTTTTTCACATTTAGAGAGTGCAAAATTTAACATTTACAGGCAGCGATGTCGAAAAGAAGTTTACTCTCATTCTTAAACAAGATCAAATTTGATTCAAAAGCATTAGTTCCTTTGACCTTGGGTGTTCCATAGAAAAGTATGGTCTTTTATTGAACACTTTTAATTTTTACTGTGGGTTAGTAAAATATTCGTATTGATTGTATAGTGATTGGACCTTTTTTAAATTTATTACTTTAATGATATTTTTATTTAAAAAAAATCATAACACAAATATTATTAATGTATTTATCTATTTATATATTACCGCGTATTACTACCAGTTCAAGTTATACTCTTAAGTATTAATTACGCTAATAGATTAAGAATCTAGAGGGTAGAATTTAGAGAACGTTAGCCCGCAATTGCGTGAAGTGATAGTGAAAAACCACCCGTAGCTCACCAGACCGAGATTCGAACCTTGATCTCCCCATCCTCGGTAGTCTAGCTCAACACGCCTTGCATGTTAGCCAACTGCGCCACTGAGGCGGATTTCATGTATCTATTAAATACATCGTACGGAGCTCCAAACGGACTTTCTCACTCCATTGTTTAAAAATTGAGATATTTACTCAATGCTCGTAATATATGTGAAACTAAAAAAATATATATACATTAACAAACCCGAGCAAAAATTGCGCTATACTTCTGTAAAACCTTTTTTCACTCCCAGTTTTAAATTTTATATCTTTATTTTTAAATAATTAAAGTCTTCACTTGTGTATTTGGACCAATAAAAAATATCTATATTGGGTTCCCAAGAATCAACACGTAGTATTAAAATTTCAACATCTGGTTAAAATTTTAAAAATTGTATTAAAGGTTGCACATATTATGGTTATCGTATTGCTATTAAATTCATTTATAAATTTTGACCAATAAAATAGGTAAATATTGACTATTGAGTATAAATAAAATGATAGGGATAGATTATTAAAGTACAAGTGGAGTTCTATATCATTCTTTCACAGACTATGCTGTATCTCAGGCTGGTCATCATGAAACCCGAGGGTGGTGCTTTCACAGAGGTGGATCAAATCGCTCCCATCAACAACTGGTTGCACACGCTATTCACACAGGTGGATGTATTTTTAAACCAAAAACTAGTCTCCCCGCCCAGTAACACGTATGCTTATAGATCGTACATTGAGACACTGCTCAATTACAACAGTGATGCCAAAAGAACACATTTGACTTGAAGTCTGTGGCTCACATAGAGCCCTGGAAACTTCAAGGAGGCTGTCGCTGGCAACAAGGGATTTGAGGCCCATCGCAGTCTCACCACAAAAAATAAGACGGTGGATCATTGGGGTATCTACACGGTGACGTGTTTAACGAAAAAAAATAACTTTTAAATGGTTCTGAACTCAGAGTCAAGTTGGTCGGATCCAGAGACGGGTTTAGTCTTATGGCCTTGCCTGAACTCCCTCAATTTAAGGTTCACATTGCTGAAGCCAGCCTTCTAGTGCTACGTGTTAAAGTAGCACCTTCTATACTGTTGGCACATGCCAAAGCATTAAACGTCAGTCTCGCAAAGTATCCCATCATCAGCGTGTAAGTAAAAGCACTCAATATTTCTACGGGTGTACAAGGGAAATCACTAGACAACGTATTCACCGGACAGTTACTCAAACGATGAATCGTGAGATTTGTATCAAACGCAGTGTTCAACGAAGACGCCACCAAGAACCCTTTCAACCTACAAAACTACGGCATGAACCATTTCTCGCTGTACTTGGACGAGGAACAAGTGCCGTTGAAACCACTACAACCCAATTATTCAAACGGCAACTATGTCATGTTCTACCATACACATTTTTTTCTAGAATGGATATCCATTTCATGAACGAAGGTAGCACATCACATGGGAAGCCTTCCCTAAAGGATATTATCTCATGGCTTTCGATCTCACACCTAATCTGTCCGCCCACATGACATCGAAATGGAATTCGAGGAGGTATGGCTTTCTGAGCATTAAAGTGAGCTTCACCAGAGCTCTCAACGAAACCATCAACTGTATCATGTACGGGGAGTTTGCAAACATCATTACCATTTACAATGACAGAAACGTTGTGACCGATTATGGGAGTTAATATAAACGGCTTCCTGTCCTTTACACTCATGATTTAAGTCATGGACGTCATTGTGGATTTACAGATCTTCATCGACGACAGCTAATAGTTTATCGTCAAGGAACTGATAGTTTTATATGTATGCGGTACATTACTTCAACATTAAATTTTAAAACCCTCGTACGCTATCGAGGAACTTTCAGCCACCACTAAAAAGCAAGCTGACTATTTTTCAAACAAACTGCATGGTATTCCCTGAGTTAGCAGTGATGTGGATTACAGCCTGCTGAATCCCTCATCTCTCGTGCCACAAGGCGTGCAGAAATCGTCTACGTCAAGGGGGCCGAAAAGAAAAAGTTTTTAGTCAAATACATGCCAACACGCCTCGAAGATCTGTACAACAGAGTTTATTCGTCTTTAAAAACACTTAAATTGGGCCACACCATGTGCATGGCACATAGTTCTGTATGGAATTTCTATATGGCCTCCATCGTTTTGGGACTTTGATATTGGATGATATAAGATGGACACGCACACCATTATACGTGCGCTGAAAAGAAACCAATAGTTCCGTTCTGTACGGTTGGATGTTCTCCCTGCTGACCAACTACCCGCAAGAATAGCGCAACCCGCCACTCTAGTCATCAACACTGATTCATACACCAAGCCTGGGATGGATTGGGTCACCATATTTATCGACAAGAACGGCGTGGAGAATATTTTGACAGTTATGGTTTTCCACCACGTTTAAAGGCACATCTGGCATTTATACGCAAAAACACTTCGCGCACGTCTCATAGCACGCTACAACTTCAAATAATCGCCTCATTACTGTCTCATGTACCATCTCTATCGAGCCCAGAACATTTCGGTGAAAACAGTCCTAAGCTTATTTTCGACCATCAATCTTACAGGCAACGACGCTAAGGTGGTGAGATATTACAACACATATTTCAAGACCGTATGTTCCTGCCGCCTCTCAAGAGGGCGCATCTAATTAGCGTTTGCCTATAAAATAGGCGTCCCATGGCGTGCCGACCATAACCGTGACAGTCGTCGAAGCAAACAAACATCATGGAAGGTCAAGACGTTTGCGCCCGCAAAGTAAAGCCAGTGAAGCCGCTCTCCATCACCAGTATTTTCAACACTTTGTTTCCGCTCGACGAAGTTGACACCAAGTGAGTCATCGTTGGCATGAGTGTCAAAAACAACTTTACACCCTACGTCCAACTAGAAAAATGTGGAGGGAATTGTGTTTTGTTTAACCGTACAGAGTGGCAAGAACTGGGCAACTACAAGTCGGTAATTTAAAAGTTTTTCAGCAATACGCAGCCTCCTCATAAGAATAGAATCACTAATCATGAATTATCTCTGAGACGCATGTGCGGTGACCGTATGGTCGTCATCTGCGAGAAAAAAGACGCCGGATTCAAAAGGGTCGCCTATCTAGCACCTAGCTGGGCTCGTGTCTGTGATGGGTGGGACCTCATCGCCGTCACCATCGACTGACGAGATATGTGGTCGACAGCTGCCGCACGTTATTGCAACGATTTTATCAACACACTCGTCGTGGATATATGCAACACGCTAACAGAATTTGTGGATGTCATCAATCTCAAACAGCCTACGGTGTACACGCACATAAGAAACCTGGACCTTATCAGTGCTACCTACTATACACGTCAAGTCGTCGGTTTGAACAATTACATGCTGGATTTTGAACTAAAAACAATTTTACTAATGCATCTAAGAGACACTGTAGAATAGCGTATTAACGAATATATGCGGCATTCCTGTAAAAGTGTATAATAAATATTATGTATGATATCTGTGAAACTTTTAATATATGTCTGTAAACATTAATAACATTTTTGGAAGTGTGTTGGGAAAACCAGACAAGAAGTTAAACAATAATTAACATAGTTAGTTTTATTTAAGACAAAATCAGAAAGAAGATACATGATTAAAGCAAAATATAAAAAGATAAACTTATGGTATTATTCCGTTGTACATTTATGGTTCTTTCTGTGGTTATAGCTATAAGCGCAAGCAACGATACACCCTTGCAATTATTAGTATGCATCTAAATTTAGGTTATAAAAGACAAACATCGATGCGCCTCCCGATCAAATTCAATATGAAAATAAATAATATGTTTTCTAATTAGTTAATTTCCCCCTAAATTAATTAACTTGTTTTCAAATTTTACTGCTTAAGGTTGAAAAATACGTAATGTACGACCTAAAAATAAATTATTATTTTTAAATCTTTTATTGTAAAATTACACTAAATTTCTACTTTTGGCATATTATTTATAAATTTATTAAAAACAAATGTAAATATTACAGGTTCCATAGAATGCGTAAATAAATATACAAACATAAAAATTATAAATACACAAATCGTATGTTTTCCGTTAAAATTCTAAAATATATATTACAATATGATTTTTATTTTTTCAAATATAAGCAAAAATAAAACTCCTCTATAAAGGATTTCATTTACAATGATTTGATTGATTTTACACTATACTGTCCTCTGTTATTCGTGTGCTGTACTAAGCATAAATCAAAGTTTGTCGCTTGTAAAGTCATCTCGCAGTCTTTTATGACAAACTAAATTCCATTTATAGCGTTTCCGATTCTAACGATTCCAATTATTAAAAGGTATATAATTCAGGATATTTATTTGGGCTGTTTGTGTCTAACTATAGAAAGAGAGTCTCTTCCAAGTAGGCACAATTCATGATTTTGGAGATATAATTCCAATTTTTAAAGAAGATATAATTTAGGATTTTCATCTGGGCTCTTTGTGTGTAAGGTGTCGGAAGAGAGTTTTTTTTCTGAGGAGATACAATTCAGTCACCTCTTCACTAGTCTTCCATGCTATCCGCATAGTAAGGCAAGGATGGAAAGATCAAATTTAGAGAAAGTTTATCCGCATGTTTGTGTCTAAATAGTGGAGAGGAGAATTATGAGGGTAAATGTCCTCAGTACATCTATCCGGGATTCAATATTTGACCTCCCCATCATCGTAAAACCAGAAAAAACAATATTAAGGCAGACGTGTCAAACTCGTTTGATCATAAAGGCCATACTGATATTTGAAAGTACTGGAGGGATATAACTTTGAAAATATATATCTGGCCATTATCTTAATTAAAAATAATTATAACTCCATATTGTATCGAAAAAAAAAAATTGTATTTAAAATAACATGGCCAACCCTATTTTTCTGCGAAGAATTTGTAGTTTTTAGTGACACTGGTGGGAATTTTGGACTTAAATCATATTTATGTCAAAGTCAGTGCCATGATGATTGTTGACAAATATATCCAAGCCGAGTGATCTCATGTGTTTTATTCACTTTCACAGTTTCACGTAAAAAAAACTGTTAATATATTAAGTATGTGTTGCCTAACATTGCAAATAATGGGTGTGATAATTAAATTATTTTAAGAATGGATCCCTATCGAATAAAAAGTATAAATTTGGTACAAAAATCTGATCCATGCCAGATCTCACCCAATTATTCCAAATTCCCTAATGTTTATTTTTAATAAAATGATTGCTTTGCATTTTATTCATCATAAGTTTCGTGGGCAGCATAAAGCCACGATGGATGCTTGTGGCCTTGAGGAATCACGCTCACATTAGACTTGACTGCCGATTACGGAGGGATTGGAGCTCGAATCCCAGCAGGATATATTGAGGGTGGTTTATAAAAATCCGCTTTCCCTCCACGCAAATGGGAGTAAAATTCTTATGAATATAAACTTCTCATTCCTAACACATTTACATTTGCGTAACGAATAAATACGCGTATACATTGAACGTGTAGTAGGAAACATTGCTAAAGATGAAAATGTGTGAAATCGTCAATTTAAAAAAATTAGCACCGCATCTTACTACCCGTTTGGGTTATACGCTTATGTAATAATCACGCCAATGATTTTAGGGGTTAGGAAGGCTATATTTAGAAGAAGTGTACCTAAATTCTCACATAGGAAGATTGGAAAATAATTCTGGAAAACCACACTAAGTACACCTAATTGAGATTCGAACCTCGACCTCCTCGTCATCAACAGTTTAGTCTACTGCGAGAATGATGCCTTAGACTATGCTTTTACCAAAGTGGGTGAAAACGTCCATGTTTTTAGTGTTACAATGTAATGAGATATCATTATTAATTAAGAAAATCCATTGAGTTGTAACAAAAAATCAGAAAAAAACTGTATATGATGTATAATACAAAGAAGTATACAACTTATTATTATAACGAATTAAAATTGATATTATAAAATAATGTCTTAATGTAATATTGTACTTTAAACAATGTTATGTTAGGACATACTAATTATTATAACACTATAAAAATTTAAATATTATTTATAAGGATTTATGTAAAATTTTATTAATAGCTTATTAAGAAATTTGATTAAATATTTTAATTCAAAATCACAATTTAAATACAGTTAATTATAAAACTATTGTATAATAAAATTATTTTTAAATCATCACTAAACTAATATTAAACCATTTTCGACCTAAAACCTTACATTAAAATAAGTTACCCTATAAAGATTCAATTGGAATAGTACCGATATTCCTAGCTTCTAAAATTTAATGAACTATCACCTCACAAATGTATATAGTTTAAAACAACCAATCCTGTTAAGGCATCTGGTTCTTATAGAGGATTGTTGGTTTTCTCAATACCCATACTGGCCATTAAAATGAAACATCAATGATCAATGTTTGAATAAACATTCAAAGCACAACTCTTATACATTCATTTAACAAGCAGCCGGCATAATGTATAATATGACAAGCAATTTTGCTTCTCTCCAGCCAAATTTAATTCCTTACCAACTATGCTCATTAAAATATGCAAATGTCGGGTCATAAGCCAACTATGCTGCCTGGTGTCCTTTCTGTTCTCTTCGCCAATGAGTCTACTGTTAATCCCGTTACAAGGGAGATGACGCAAGCGTAATATAGTGGCTCCAAGTACTTTGGCAAGTTGCTTTAGAGACATCTTTTGATTGTTGTACACATAAAATTGATAGGATATGTTTGGGATCTAACAAACGTTAAATATAAAAAGAATCATAAAATGCAATGTATCACTTCACTTTTATAAATCACTCGAAGGGTTTTACACATACAACTTAAAACCCCGTTAGATCGAACCTTGGTAGTCCGAATTTCCAAATAATTCGAACATACTTTTCGGAAAATGAAGAAAAATAGATAGGCCAAATAAAATATATTATATTGGTTAACAAGCTCCAAATTAAAATAGAATCTTAAGAAACGATGATTTCTTATAGTGAGTGCATAATTTTTACATGTTGTAGTAAGCCCATTGGGTTTTCCTGTAACTAAAATAAGTTACAGTACAGATTACGTGTTATGCATCAGTTAAATAAATGAAAGTTTGATTAAAATCATTCAAATGTAATTTAAAATTTGTGAAAACACTGTATACTTGTATTCTCTCGTTTAATCCGAATTTTCATTAATCCGAACAAGTTTTGGTCCCGATTAGCTCGGATCAACAAGGTTCTAATGAAATAATACTTAAATTGGTAAAGTTTATTTTCCTGCTCCACGTCTTACAATCAATTTGAGCTATATTCATAATGAGGTTGTGATAATGAAGGTAGAAATTAAATTAAGTGTAACAGAATTTGTGGGAAGAGAGAGAGAGTGGAAAATTATTTCGTGAAAACACACATCAATACACACAGATAGGATTTGAGCCCCGACCTCTATAGTAATGGCTCTCAAACTCCTTTTAGATTGTACCCCTTGGCCATGAATAAAAGTTTATTGCAACCCCAAAAAAAATAATCAAATGAGAGATTTGAAAAAATGACCACATGGTAAATTAACAATCTATTTAATGTATTGGGAAAAAATATCTGTAATTAAAATATTTCAAATGTGACAAAGCTATTTAGAGAGAATCTTACTTTAATAGCTTTAACATAATATCTTCCTAAGAATCGTTATGATTAGTTAAAAACATACTTGTTTCTGTAAAAGTATGTAGAAAAGTTGTATACATTTTCTTCAAAAATAAAGAAAGAAAGTAAACCTAAGCACAATATTTTCAAATCAAAATTTTTAGCTGTAATTCTGGAATTGATATAATTATTATGAATCCCAAATTTTTTCAGTGAGAGGGGTGTGGCTGAATGGCTTGGCACAACTTTTTGGTTATCCAGTTTAAACTTTCAAGTGGAGGTCCGAAGTCAAATTTAGCCTATTGCTGTACTTATTTTTAAGTACCCCATGGATGAAAAACCACTCTAACAGAGATATGTTGTTAACAAAGGCGTCATAAACTTGATGGCATGGTCAGCAGTATGAGGAAACTTGTTCAGTCTCTGCAACCAAAAGTGTAAAAAATAAGTTTTCTTGAGACTGGATGTGAAAGTTTCATCACAGAACTGTTAAATACTGTCTTCCTTTTCTTTCTCTGAAAATAAGTCTTGTAGACTGGAGTCTTCCACTGCAGAAAAAGGGTCTGCATCCAGCAGTACAGGGTTGAAAATTCTCAGAAATCAGTCTCCAGCCGAGAGACAATAGGGAGAAAAGAGGGGTATAAATAACCAGAATAACCATATAATGGTAACTGCCAACAATTAGGGTTTTCATTAAGTCTTTTGTCATTTTGCCTATTTTCCCTTAAAAGCAGCTTGCGTACCCCCTGAAAGGTGCCCGCATACGCCACTTTGAGAACCGCTGCTCTACGCAAGAGCAAATCAGACTTGATCACTGATTCACTTTAGTTTTAATATTTAGCAAAGTGTTAGGAGTAAACTTTTTTTTTTGCTGTGTGTATCAATACCCAGTCGGGTTATCCTCAGTTAGAGATATCGAATACAGGATCAAACATTACAACAAGCTTTATTTGGTCTAATATTTAACTAATATAATTGTATTAACTAAACGTTTTATATTGTATAATATTGAACAATTAATGCCATACTAATGAAAAGGCTTTATCTATCTAGCATTAATCAAGTAGCATTTTCCTAGTTACAAGATTTGATGTAATGGCCATAAACAACGCCTGCTATGTCGTAGATAAATATATTTTACACGAAGCTGAAAAAACAAGTTAAAAAGTTCTAGCCTATTATATTGTAGTATTTAAAGAAAAACGTGAAAAATTTGACATTTAGAAATATATATATATATATATATATATATATTATGAGTATATTTTATGAAAAATACAAATCATCAGCTCAGTTGGTAGCATTTATGTCTATTGAGCTCAGGGTCCCGGGTTCGATTCCCAGAATAGCTAAAAAAAATCTTTGGTGAAATGTGGGTGAATTAACGGCTAGGGACTGGATGCTGTGCCTGTTCTAGATTTAAGTTAGTTTAGAAATTGTCTGCTGATATAATCAGTCGGTTCATAAAGTGCATGTTAAATACCTCAAATAAATATAAAAATAATGTGTGTATCCACGCGTGTCATATTTCCGTAAACCCACTAGCTTATTATGATGCGGTCCGCCATTAGATTCATGGATTAAATTGTAGCCCTCGGGCACATTTAAGTTAAAAATCCCTGATCTAAGAGGATATTGGTCCTGTGCCGCCATTTCTCCCAAAAGTAGCCAAAAAAGAATGCAGAGTCTTAGGGAAATCATGTTTACGGAACAATAAAAAATGGCATTTTATATTATTTTGCATTTTTGAAGAGCGTAAGGATATAGTGACCAGTCTATATTTTAATTTATTTCATTAGAATCTTAAAAAAAACTCATAAATCCTTAATGATTCGTTAAAATTAAATCATGATTCAGAAAGAAACAATAAAAGAATTGTATTGGGCGTTAACTGTTACCATATAGCTCGAGTGTGACCGAGGAATCGTAGCAGACCGAACACTTCCAAGTCAGATATCATTATCCTTTCACCAAGCACCTAGATGGTCCGTCTCGCATTTCAAATAATGGGGAGGTTTGAGGGGGATACACCGCATTTTTCTGGTGAAGTGCTATATCCATGTTCTTAAATGCAAGTGGCTACACGAGTCCGCACCGGCGCGGCGTGGACGAATCGTCGAGAGAGCATTGCTCCGCACTTTTGCGGTGCGGTGCAGACCGTGTCGCCACCTAGCACCGGAAATAAATGTTCGGGAGCTTCCGAACTTTGTTTTCATGATAGCCAATCATCACTGTAGGGATGGGCGAAACAATGGTTTTATGATATCGGTGATCACAGTGACCTTATACCAGAGATTATTCACAGTGATTGGTAGTCAGTGTCAGCAGACTAGGCATTTCTTTCACAGCCGTTGCACGTGTGACCCTGTAGTCGTTGTTTCCAACATTACGTACAAAATAAACAATATCATTACAACAACTTATTGAAAAACAAACATTCTTCTTCTTAATGATTAGTTAACTTAAAACGTTAATCTTCGTAAGTAGTAGCTAACTTAATTTTATGGAAATAGGTGAGAACCTATGCAAGTAAAAATAAAAATACAAACTTATTTTGTAAACAATCTCAGTCTATAAAGAATATAAAAATTGTTTTCTTTTTATAGTTACATTAATCCCATGTTTGGTTCAATAAAGTGAATAAGCTATAAATCCTACGCGGGCTAGAAAATGCGGTGCGGTGTGGGTCGGTTCCATGTAGCCATAGCTTTACAGTCATTGTATATACCCTGGTCGTGAAGTGATGGCTTACCAGTAACTAGGTATATAACGGCTGAGGCATGATGGCTTATAGTAACTAGGTATATCCTGGCTGAGGTGTGATGACTTACAGTAACTAGGTATAACCTATTCGAAGCATGATGGCTTACAGTAGCTAGGTATATCCTGGCTGAGGCATGATGGCTTACAGTAACTAAGTATATCGTTGCCTACGCGTGATGGCTCACAGTAACTAGATATATCCTGACAAAGGAGTGATGGCTTAAAGTTGCTAGATATTCCCTCCCCCCTCCAAGTTTGACCCCCTTTTCACATCCGTGAGAAGATTTCCCCTCCATTACCCCTATGGTTATTTCCATGACGTCATGGGGTTGACGACCTGTTGTCCATCTTCAATATCGCAAAGGTTTATTTCAGAAGTTTTTTCCGTAGGTCTTCTATGTAGCAATGGATTTTCCCTGATGCTTCACACCTGTCGCAAGTTTGATGGCTCGACAAGACAAGTCGGCCTCAATCCGTGTGAAGTCACAACACTCCCCCTATCCCCTTCCTATGTGGTAGTGGGTTTTCCCTGATGACACATACATGACGCCCATTTGGCGGCTTGACTAAACAAGTCGAGACAGGAATAGATTGTGACCTTGAACCCATGAGGCCATTACATTGGCAACCCACCCCTTTCCCTTCTATATTGCAACGGTTTTTCCCAATGATATCATCGCGCTGTCTCAGCCCTGATGACTCATACCTGGCACCAGTTTGGTGGCTCGACAGGACATGTCAAGACAGGGATATATCGTGAACTTAAATGATGTCTTAACCCTCCCTTTACTAGCAATGGGTTTTCCCTGGTGACGTAATCGCTCTATCACAACCCTAGCTGGTAACAGCTATACTTGTTTTGAAATCCTTTCATTGTATAACTTGTCTTCGAAATTTAAACATGCAACCCAGGATGAGAGATTACGCTTCGCTGACGGATCTGGGTGAGTAAGTGTACTTTTCTAACAGGCACACTCATTGTTTATTTGTTGTTCAATCAAAGTGTATACATTTAATTTATTTAAAATTACAATAAACCATAGCAGAGTTGTCTAAGTTTATTAATTTATAGTAGGTATATGATATACTATAGATAATTTGAATGTGTGTAAGCAGCAATTTTTTTTTATGGTGTTTGGATAAAGTTATGACAGAACAAGTGTTTATTATAATCAACGGTAGTTTATTGAATAAACTTGATTCCAAGCTATGGTTAAATGGTAATTAATGTTGTTGGTAGTTTATTAATAGCTGAATATTATTTTAAAATCGTATAATCTAGAATGGTTATAATAAATTAAATGATGTATTTTTTTACTTAAGAGTTGTTTATTAAATAGTTGTATTACAAACTATACAACTTTTGAGAGCAATCTACTAAAAAATAAATTTCATTTAAAAGATGTTTTGAATAAGTGTTTATTATAAGTATAATAATAATAATAATAATATGTTTACTGAGGGTAGTGGTCTAAGATACCATAATGCCATCCGTTTCTATCCCTGCACTTATTAAAGGCATTGAATAGTTCAGCCTAAATGCACCAGAAAAAAAACATTTAAAAGTATCCTTTGGTCATCAAAAGCACTCTTGTACTCTTCTAAAGTAACTAAACAACCATTCTTACCGCTAATAAAATTCTATATATATCCAAACAAAGTGAGTAGTTCTGAAACTGTCACCATCCTGTACATGGGGATATATGTAAAGAGAGGCCGTTGGCCAAGGAAGCCCGATTACTGTCGAGATTTTAAATACAGACACCAATAACAGGCTAACTTTTCAAAGTGAGGTGTGTGTTATCATAAAGTACACATGTATAAATCATTGCCCTGGACGAGCTAACGCTGCAAAATGTCTCAGATTCATATAACACTCTGGAGATTATTTTATCTTACTATTACATCACGAAGATAACCTGTTTAATATTTTTAAATTTAAGCTATACTGAATATAAAACTAAGCTGTCGTGGTGTATTTTTTTAGAAAATGAGCTGTGGTGAGATCCACAGACATCCGCGGATCTGATGGCCCTCAGTGACTACTTGGAGGAATTTACCGCAAGTAGTTGGTAATTGATGGCCAATGAAAGACCAAATTTATAAGAAAGAATAATTAGCGTTTAAAAGGAAAAAATAGCCCCATGCAAAATTGTTTACAATTTTAATAATGTGGTAGATTGGTGGGGGGTTTCATGAAAAAAATTGGGGGTTATTAGTTTATTGTTTTATAGATTCTAAAAGGTAAATAATATACTAATTTAAGGTGGTTTCTTTGTTGCAATGTTACTGCATGCCCCCTTGGCTCAGTTGGTAAAATGCCTACCTACTGATTTAGATGTCCCGTGTTTGAGTCCGAGTAGGACCATAGCTATAATTGTGAAAATGACAATGCAGATTAATAGGTAGTTTCTGTATCATTAGTCATGGCAATCACTTATAATAAAATATTATAATACAAAGTAATGTTTGTTTCAGATGCATGAGATCACTGTAGTATGTCTCCTGCAAATCAGGTGTCTGCAGAGGTTCCGATAATATTACCTCTACCACCACCCCTAGTACCACACTCGCCTTTAAAGGACATTCTTTCGCCTATGGATACGATTGATGCAAACATTGGTGAGATTATTATTTTATGTTGAAATAATAAAAAAACATTATGTATAAAATATTATTAATATTATAAGTTAAAATATCATACGATGAGCTTACGTTTATGCTTAGTATAGTTGTATAATATAACTCTAATAGGTGAAAACACTTTTCAAATAGAACCAGCCTTAAAGTAAATGAAATGTACTGGATATTGTTTGAAATAAACAAGTGTATTTTAAATTGGATAGTTAGAGCAACTGAGGGATCCGTTTTAATATGTGTTATTCATACTGCCCACTCTTAGAATAAAATATAAATAAAATGGTAATATTGTTTTCAGAAATTATTTTGAGAGCTTATATGATAATTTGTTTGATTGAAAAAGTGCAAAGAATTAATTTTTTTAATTGATTTTGATTGAAATAATATATTTCTAAGTGCTTACTTTAAAATTAGTTTGAATTGTGTTTGAATTCACACTCTTGTGTTTTAGTTAAAACGGATGTTAGAGATGCTGGTCCAATCCGAAGGAAAGAATCGGTCTGGGGCACAACACCCGCCGCACCCATTCAGCCGGTGGGAGCTTTGCTGCATCCATCCAGTGGAGGCAACATTCCACAAGCCGGTGATGCTGAAGATGTTGGCTCCATCCACCCGCTTCCAAGCCGTATGAAATACTCGGGCCTTACCCTAACATCCGTAGCCCACTTTCAGCTGGTGGAAGCATTGCCACTTCCAGGTAGTGGAGGCGTCTTCCCACAAGCCAGTGGTTTAGGGGCGAGCCAGGTGGAAATCACAGCCCCCTTTCAAGGATTTGATATGGTAATGGTGGGGCCGTCATCATCACCACAGACGAAAATTTGTGGTCCGGTAAATCAGGTTGGTGGATCATTGTCGAATGGTATCTTTCTTCAAATTGCCAAGGAGAGAATAAAACAACTTATGCGTTTATTTTATACTGGTAGAGAAGTTACTGTACATCTTGGTGCTCCAGCAGGTGATCGTGACGCATTAATCTGGCTTGAAGAGAAAATTATTAATTTGCTCAATCGGCTGCAGGACCAGGTGTCAGTGCCAATGATCACGTCGGTTTACTTTTGAAGAGCACAGACTTGACGTTGAATCCTGTATTTGTCTCATTTAGCCAGGCGGATCAGTAAGACACTTAAGCCGTGCTCGATAACTTAAGTCGCATGTTGCAGAGTAAAAGTTAGTTCCTAAGTACGGGACTGCTGTACGTTAAACTCAGCCATTTTAAGAAACCTCGCAAAAGTGCACGTTATGGTGATAATTTATCCCCTGATAGCACATAATAACAAAGTCGTAATAACAAAGGAATCATTTCATTTCAAAATGGCGACACGCTCTGCCTTGACGATGGGTTGATAGTCACCAAAGTTATATGTGATAATAAATAAAAGCCAGGATAAATGAACGTGAACACCTTTATACAAATCAAAATGGGTCATCCTATTCAAAAACTCAAAGCAGAGGAACAATGCCGTGATGCCCATGTAAATCTTTTGAAAGGTGGTGGAATCACTGAACTGAAACAATTTCAAACATTCCTTTACGATTACAAAATCACAGTATTCAGGGAACGTCGGGGGAGATAAGGCCTATATGAGGGGCCGAATACTCCCAAGAATTCCTTTAAGGGTTACCTTGTTTTGTATTTTCACGATGATAAGAAACAAAATTTTTATGTCATAAAATCCTTGACAGCCGCATTTAAGTGCTCGTACTTTTTCCACGTGTCTCATGTGCCATTTACCATAAGCATGCTTACAAATATGAATCCACGTGCAAAAAGTGCTATGCTAAAGCGGTCTGGAGTGGAGGTCAAAATGTGACATGTAAAGACTGTGGGCGTTGCTTCACAAACCAAATATGTTTTGATAACAATAAAAGTTTCGGTGTTTGCAGAGGTCATATGTTGATCTGTGATGCTAGAAAGGTTTATGGGGTATGCAGGCAGTATATCGGTTTGAAAAAATATAACTATTCAAACAAGTGTTATGAGACTTTTTGTAGAGTATACGAGACCCACCGTACCCCATTTACAAAAAAAGAAAACGCGGGGTATAGGGGTACCTTGCCGCCCAAGGAGAACTACGGCATCGGTGAGATTTCGGTTGAGGGAAGGTAGTACTTGAAGAAGTGGTATGACGCGTTGGTCAAAGAAAAGTGTGTCTTTGTTTTTAACTGAGAGTTGGAACTGCATTGCGTGAAAAGAGTAGAGATATTACGGAAGGCCTGCCTAAAGTTTTAAGATAGGCTAATGGAAAAATCAAATATGGATCCTTTCAGAGTGGCGTGTACGATCGCAGGAGTGGTCATGTTGGCTTACCACCGAAGTCATCTGATGTTATTGGCACCGTTTCCCTCTCTGTCATCCTGACAGGACCACCACTATCAAAAACCACCACCGCGAGACAATGGAGACACGCCATGAAGCGACCATGGCTTGCGTGGAAAATTATAAGAATGCTGTCTACACGGTCGTAAAGATGTGGGAGTGTGTGTTTAATGAAATTAAACGCACATACAAGGACTTGAAACAATTTATACTCCAGAACAAGGTGTACAGCAAGCAGTCCCTCAATCCCAGGGACGCATTCTTTGGCGGGCGTACAAATTGTATTAAATTCTTAAACGCAGTAGACCTTTCTTGTGGAGAGAATATCAATTACTTGGATATGTGTTTATTGTATTTTTACGCTTGCTAGTAAAAAAATCCCATCGGCCACCCCAAAATTCATTTTGAACTAATTAGTTCGTCTATATAACAAGTAGAAGGCATAGCCAAAATACCGTAACGCATCAGCGGAATTTGTTTGTGCCCGTATTGCCTACGCAAATGCATGACAAGTTAATGTTCAACTTGTGTAGAAAATGCGGGGAGAAGAAAAATCAAGGTGCGTGTTAGCACAACGACAAGAAAGATCGCCGGTTGACAGGCATCTGGGTGATTAACGAGATCCGGAAAGCCGTTGATAAAGGCTACATCGTTGAAACCGTACACAAAGTGTGGGAGTGCAATGTACCTGTTTACGATCGTCAGACACGTTCGGGCGGATTGTTTCACGGGTACAATGATACTTATTTGAAAATTAAACAAGAAAACAGCGAATGGCCAGAGTGGTGTACCTCACAAGATGAGAAGTTAAGCTATATTCAAAATTATGAGTAAAGGGGAGGGGTAAAATTCGATTTAGATTCTGTTTATAAAAACCCTGGTCTCCACACGCTGGCTAAACTCTTTTTAAATCCACTATTAAGAAAGTTTGGGAAAATGCCCAATTTAACACACGTAGCCTTTTTCAATGACTATTAGAGCATCCACAAGTACCTGACAGATCCGTACATTACCATGACCAGTGTCATTAATGTTAATGATGATTTTATGTTCTTCAGTTGCAAGGATGTGCGTGACGCGTTGCGCTTTAACCCTAATACGAGTGAGGCAGTGACATGCTACAAGACTTCTATGGCTAGGTTTCACTTATACAGCATCCTTGAAAAATTGCGGGACCGCGTTTTGTATCATGTTACAGATAGAGTTCTATTCACGGAACATCATGACGATTGGTGTACCCCGACCGGAGAATTTTTAGATGACCTCAATGACGAACTTAAAGATTACGGTCCGGGAAGCTATATTAGTGCCTTTGTGTCTGGTGAGCCCAATAATACGCGTACAGAGTTTGTGTTGGTGGCGATCCTGCCGAAACAAATACGGTATGCAAGGTATGCGGGATCACCATAAACTATGGCAACAGGAATAACGTTAATTTTGACTTTTTGAAAGCAATGGTAACTGAATAGGCTGGGGAAAGATACATACATATACCGTACATAATTATAAGAAAAGGTCTTTTGACTGTATGTACAGTTTTTTAGAATAAATTTTACCGGAGAGTGTACACCAAACGACGGATATATGATGATTTTAATACATTGCCATTTGGGTGTAGTAGTCCTTTTAAACGCGCTCGCCACGACTAAAATGTGATAATTTATACGGGCTGACTATAATATTTTTTATTTCATTCTATACCATTCCACTGACATACCATTTTTCAAATATTTGAGTTTTTTCGTATTTTTTCTGAATGAAAATATGCATAAAAATTTATTGATTTATTTTACGCACCCGGGATGCTTTTTACATATTTTTTCATCCACCAGTACAATATTTCGTCTAACTGATTATTTCTAGTCAAATAGTATTACTTGTTTATTATATATATTTATTATTATTATTATTATTATTATTTGTAGATATTTTAATTCTAGCTAATTTTGCTTATATTCTTGTACATATTTTAAATTGAAACCATTTGTCTGTGTACATATATATTCAAATACTCTTGAAACTGAACTTTGTATATTAGCTTAGATATGTATTGCTGAGGCCACTACTCCCGCTAGGAGCTCAAGAAATTGATTAATGTTTCCTCTACTTCTAAACATTTATAAACTACTTTAAGGTGTAAGATATATTCTATAACTATCTTGTATTGTAAATAAATATTTCAAGTATACTTTTTATGATGTGAGCTAGATTTATAAAAAAATATTCTAAATGTTGTATTTGTGTAAATAAATATTCCAAGTATACTTTTCATGTTGTGAATTATATTGTAAAGCTTTTATTTGTGTAAATAAATATTATAAAAACTGTTTTGTTTGTGTGTGTTTTAACGTCTTCACCCCTCCCTCATATCCTGTAAATACAAGTTAATTAAGATAATAAGCCCAGTCTAAAACATTATGGACAAGTTGAAACATCTATATTTGGCCATCATTAGCGGCCTTCCTGACTGTGTAAAGGCTTTTTAAAAATCCCAGGGATAAAGCTCAGATTCAACACTTAACACGTCAAGTTTGTACTGAAAAATCCGTGCTATACAAGAGACGTATGCTGATGTTAAAAGTACTCCCCACGGGTATATATTGTTAGATTTCAAGCAAAGTACACCCGAATGGTATAGGTATAGAATCCGCCCATATGACGGGTACTGCGTGTACCTACCACGCAAAATCTATTAAAACACCAACATTTCCAGAATACAGATCATTTCATAACCAAGAGTCCCAAAGTGCTTAAGCAAACCCTTCTGTTGCAATGCATCGCATGAACCCGCAGCCTTGCTAGAAACTGCAGACACGAAACTGATTGACTCTGTTTGCAAGTGTGCCTACAACACTTTAAAAGGGCGGGTGCCGTTGAAAATGTGGAGAAGACAAAGATACGTGCTCACAAGCAGGTGTTGCGGGACTGATCAAGCGAGGTGAGTGCTATAAGAAGAAGAAAGGACCACTCGTTCAAAAAGATCGAGCGTTCCTGCCCTTACTTTTGGCAAAATTAATTAGCGGTCTCTTCGGTTCCTTATTCAACAAGTAGATAATGGAACACACGAGAAAGATAATATTGGTGTCCCCGGAAACATTACACCGTTACGATTAACACCACCAAGTGGTATGGGCCACAATGATAGTGGTCTTTGACCTGGACGAGAAAATGTAAAAAGTCCTCGCTTTAAAACTTGACAAGACTAAATTGTCTTTATACCAACAAGTTCTACAGCGCTATCTGCACTTTAGTCAAAACCATCCACCGCTTGAAAATAACAACACAACCACCCTGAAGTGTCTGTACTTCCCATCTCTGCTGTACTCAATACTGTAACAGTACAGGCACGTAAAACATGCGAACTTTTATTATTACATATTATTTCCCATGGCGGTATTTCTTGGGACGCAAACGGGGAAGTGATTATTCACG